>WBZZ01006320.1:27500-75000 GCA_019918135.1 Paulinella micropora
GGCAAAAACTCAAAATCACAAAACCAGCATTTTTATGGTTTTGGGGACATATACATTTTAGTATTCATCAGTTTTAAGAATTTTAAGTATTGGAATCGTCTTTCACAACCATAAACTAAAGCTCCACCAAAGGATTTTTGTTCATTTTGCCTAGAAGCTACAAACCAAAAAGTGGGTTTTCACAACTTCACGTGTCTGACCTACACATGCCTGTACATTTTTTCCTCGACCTTTCTCCTCCATTTTTTTTAGTGTAATCATGTCTCCCTGACATATACTTACGATAGATACAAAAATATTGAAAAAGGGATGTGTCTGCTTCATTCCTGGAGGCAGGTAAGTCCAAGATGTCGGAATGTCAAAAAAGTTTTGACCAGTTTTCTTCTAGGTTTCATGTATTTTTTAGCTCCCCTTCCCCCAGAACTCAAGCTATAGTGTATTTGAACCCCCCCAAACTCGTTTATGAGCTATAGGAGCAGTAATTCCTTTCATAATAAATTTTTGTTTGCTTTTTTATTTGCCCTTGAGGGACTGTTTTCCAGCCGACACTGTGTTTCTCAGAGATATTGAAAATTTTCCGAAATTCGATTAAATTATTTGTTAAGACGTATTGTACGTTTCATAGTTCAAAATCTAATAAAATAACAACCAAAGACAGATTCTTTAATCATAATCGTGGTTGCAAACCATTTTTTACCACATTGAATCAGCAAAAAAATGACGGCCCGACCTGTCTTTTTCCGAATTTTTTTCCACACGTAATGGTGCTTTTTTACACAACTTCAATTACAGATTTCTCAAAAACTATTAAAACTAATAAGGATATGTTCACGAAGTGAAATATTTCAAGAAATATATGAGGAATCCTATGCGCAAATAATCAATTCAAAAAAGTCAAACCCCTCACTAAGGAACTTTCCCTTATGTTGAATTTACATATGGTACTAGTACTGCGGTTCTCAAGCGTAGTTGTAGCACCAGGAGCCTGAGTGTAGGCAGGAAGCTGCTGCAGTTTATTATCTTGCTGTTCCCAGTCCAGTTATATCTATCCCTGCGGATGATCCACACACCAACATAAGAGAACTTATAGGATACTGCCAGTAACTCCATCAAGTCTGCTTTTTGTATTACGTACGTAATTATCATCCAGACTGTCTTGTAAGAGCCATCGCAGGAGCATCGATTGCGCATCGGAAGCAAAGGGAGTAGCGCATATCCAGTAGCCAGGAATATAAATTAGGATGCACATAAGGGTACGCTTATTAGGACTATTTAAGCTAGTGCCGTACGCGTTAGTGAAATTAATTGTTCTTTCACTTGTCGTCCTAGCCAGTGGGGAGTGTCCGCTTACATATACAACCATTACGCCACGCAGTTCCAGGCACTGGACGAGAGGGTTCGGAACTTTACTTTTACTGAGATATTTGAATAATGACACGTCACTAAGTGTCCCAACCCCAGACCGCCCAGCCCACGCGGTGCAGGACGTAGTCGATGAGCGGCAGCGGCGTGCAAGGGGGGCCCGCGGGCCCCTGTGCGCTTCCGACCCGTATGGTTGTGGTGTCCAGCAGGCGGGTCTTGCCGTCCCAGAGCTCCGCGGACGAGGTGGGGTCGTACGCAGCGCGCGGCCACAAGATCTCCGCGAGGGCCGCGCCCGTCTGGCGGTAGCAGGAAATGAGCAATTGCGACTCGTAGGACTTGTCGCGGTCGGGCCAG
Source organism: Paulinella micropora (assembly GCA_019918135.1). NCBI lineage: Eukaryota > Cercozoa > Imbricatea > Euglyphida > Paulinellidae > Paulinella > Paulinella micropora. Next base: position 29,217 of record WBZZ01006320.1, read on the forward strand.
TCCAACAGCGCGCGCTGCCTGTTCCTTTCGTCCAAGAGGTTTTTTTCGCGCGCGTTCGCGTACATCATGCGCACGCAAGGCGCGTACAGGTCCACCAACACGTCGAGCACGCTGAGCGGCGCGAAGAGCATCCTCGCGGCCTTGAGGGCGTTGACCATGGATTGTGCTGGCGGGGGCTCGTTCCGCCCCCAGCGCGACTTGACCGTGTTCTGGTCCAGCGCGGCAGTCGGCTGCTCGGTGAACGCCTGGCTGGCCAGCCTGAGTAGCTCTACCGCGTCCGGGTCCGAGAGCACGAAGGTGCCGAACTGCTGCTGCAGGGGCCACACTGCCACTGTTTGTGGCAGCTTCCAGCCGAGCGCCAGCGGCTGCTGTAGCGGCTGCTCCAGCCCGAGCACGCTAGTGCCGCGAACCGCCGTGGGCACGGGCGGAGCGGCCACGGGCGCCGCGCCGGTGCCTTTGAAGCGCAGGGCCGGCAGCTCGTCGTAGCAGCAGATGGTGCGCAGGGACTCGAACCACGACGGGCGGCCGCTGTTGATGTGCGCCACGTCGAATTCCGTGCGCACACGCCGCGCGTGGCTCTTGTTGCGCAGTACGGTCTGGATCTCCAGTTCCTCGCCGCCCCCGCCGCCGCAGAGCGACACGAGGCCGCGCGCCTTCCAGCTCCTGCGCGCGCACGCCCACAGCAGGCGCAGGGCTTACAGGGCGACCTGCGGCGCCGACGTGGACGACAGGCAGCCCGCGGCCGAGCCCTCGGAGACCACGCACAACAGGATCTCCATGCACCAGGTCCAGAAGCCGCTGCTGCCGCTCGTGCGTTCGTGGTCGATCAGCGCCGCTGCCATGCGGTCCTGCCAGCGCTTGTTCACTGCCATAGGGATGTTGTCCACGAACCTAGTCTGGCGGATGTGGCGCGCCAGCCACGCCTGCACCTCGCCGACCCAGACCTCGTGCGCGTGGCCCCCCGGCATGAGTGTGCCCAGCCTGTCCTGCAGCGTCGCCACCATCAGCAAGCGCAGCGGCTCATTGCGCAGCTCCGTGGTTGCGGGCGCGAGCCGGATCAGCTCTTCCGCGCGGGCCCCCGCGTTCTTTTCCTCGTAGTACACGAAAGACCACTGGGCCTGGGGCCTGTGCTTGATGGGCTCGAAGTCCCTCCTAACGTTCGGCGCGCGCGGCGGCCCCGTGGCTAATGCCGGTTTCGCCCGGCACAGGCCCGCCACGGGCAGCGCGTTGGCGGCCGACTGGTGCGAGGCTATCGTGTGCAGCCCCGCCCGGTCGGGCAGGGCGCACGCGGCCGCAGGCGCCGTCGTGACGCAGGCCAACACCCCCAGGCGCGTGACGAGCCTGGTCTGCCAGGCGGGGTGCGCCGTGAGCGCGTCGAAGCAACTCTTGACGTGCTGGTCGCAGTCGTAGTCCAGCACCACCAGCCTGGCGCCGTTAGGGCTGGCCAGGCAGAACTGTGCTAACTGGTTGGCCAGCGCACTGCTGTCTGCGCCGAGGACGACGAGGTCGAGCAGGCAGCCGGCCGCGTCGGCGGCGTTGGGCGGCGAATGCGTCCACTGCAACCGTTGGCGGAAGGGCAGCAGAACCGGGCCCTGCAGCGACAGCGCACGCGCGCCACCGCGCAGCAGCAGCAAGGGGGGAGAGTCCGCGCACAGGAGCCGGGCCCTGAGCTGCACGCCGCGCTTGTACCAGGACCGGTCCAGGACTGCGCCGGCCGGCGTCCCGGCCGGCACCGGGGGCGCACTGCCCGTTCCCGACCAGAACCGCTGCGCCGCGCCGTCCAGCCCGACCAGCAGCGAGCTGTCGTCCACGTCGTCGAGCTCGTTGACGTTGGGCCGTGGCCGGCCGAGACAGACATCAGCGTGGCCGTCAGTGTGTACCAGAGGTTCAGGAAGCACACAACGTCTTCTTCTGTCTGGCAGCGGGCCCAGATCAGGCCCGGCGAGCCCATCAGTACGGTTTGGTACACGTTGCGGACCGCGCCCAGCTCCCAGGCAAGCGCGGGGAACGCGTCCGACAGCAGCTTCTCGCAGATGGCCAGGCCGCGCCCCGCGCCCTCCAGGCCGTGCGGCAGAACCGTGGTCACCCTGGGCGGCAGCAGCACGTCGCAAGGCAGCATGACGCGGTAGTCGACGATGGGCTGCAACGACACCTCCTTGGCGCCCGCAACGACAGGCGCGCTCGGGTCCCACAGCAGCTGCAGTGAGTGCCGCAGCACGGCCGCGTGTTGTTTCTGCAGCAGACACCAACAGCCGTGCTGGCAGTTGGCGCCCGTCGCCACCCAGGCGAGCGGGAGCTCCAGGCGCAGCGCCGGGCCCACGGCAGAGCCCGGGTCGTGTTTCTGCCAGCAGACCAGCTCATCGTGGGACTCGGGAATTGTAAGCCGCCACAGTTCCGTTTCGCCCCCCCGAGGCCGCGGCCTACGACCCAGATCTCGGGGGTGGTTTTGGCTGGCCGGAGCCCGCTGATCTCGGTTAGGATTGCCGACGCCACGCGGGCCACCAGGAACACCGCCTCGGGCGGCGGGTGTTGCCAGCGGCCGGACACCGCGTCGCGCGCCGCGCCGAACGTCTTGATGTAGGCCGCGCTGGCCTTGGTACGCTGGTAGTTCACGAAGGTCTCGCTGGCCTGCTGGTACGACAGGGCTATCTGGTGGTACACGCCCTTCGTCTCTGGCTCCAGCAGCAGGTGTTGCAAGCCCCCTCCCGCGCCGCGTTCCTTGGACAGCAACGCATCCTCGACCATCTTCCACGTGGACAAGGTCGACTGCTGTAATTCAGTCCCGTTGCGGGCGCGATTCGCCAGTTGGATCTGCATGATCACCGTGAACCACGCGGGCGGTTGCTTGGAAGGCATCAATTGATTTGTTTTCCCCTTCGACGCCCCCCAATTCTAGCTAAGAGACCCTCTGGCGAGAGAACACGGGGGCAGGTTTGCGAGTCGACAGTACCAAAAAAACCTAGAGCACTCCAATAGAGCTCCAACTGCCGAGAGTGCAAAGGAAGGGGGAAGGGGTGGGGCCCGGGGAAGGAAGGGAGGGGAAAAGGAGCAAATTGCCCGGGCTTTTGGGTTGGGGCGGGAGGGAAGGAAATGCAGCAGACCCACGGCAAAGACGATTTCTGCTTTTATTGGGAGGGGGGGGGCCGGCCTTTTCTTTTTTTGTAGGGGGGGGGGGGGGCAGAAGGCGGGGGGGGGGGGGGGGAACAGACAGCCAAGCAAAAAGCCCCCCCCCCCCTCCCCTTTCCCCCACATTTTCCCGATTTCGTGACCGCCCCCCCCCTTTTCCCACATTCCCCGAATTCGTGACCCCCTCCCGTCTTTTGCTCCCGTTCCCTCTGCCAAGGTTTGCGAGATAATGTGCTTTTTTTGCCCCTCCCGTCTTTCTTCTAATTCCCTCCTCCCCCCCCCCTTCCTATTTCTTTCCCCCCTTCAAAAGAAGAGTTCAGTCTTTTTTTTACCTGCAAGCAAAAGAAAAGAAAAAAAATATCTCTTGTCCTGCCCACGTGTTTGTGGCAGCAGACTACGCCGATGGCCAGCACCACAGCGCGCCCCGGGCTCGTGGACCACCGTAACCAGATAGAGCAACTAGCACGCCGGCTGGTAGAGAGCTACGAAAGCTTGAAGACAGCACTCGTGAACACAAACTTTTACTCAGTGATGTACAGAGGTTCTTGCAAGGCCCTCCGCCAGCGTCGGTCGGCTCGGACGAATCCGAAGATGCCTGGGAGGACAGGTGCTGGCGAAGAAGAAAGAGGCGGTCACTTTCTGCCGACGAAAAGAGCCCTCCGTTTGTGCCGGTAAGCCCGCCGGGAACCGTAGCCCCCGCGCCTCCTCCTCCTCCTCCTCCCCCCGCCACAGCAGCGCCCACTTGACGGTGGCGGAGGCCCCGGCGGTCTAACAGGCGGTCCTCGGACCGCCGGGGCGGGCGCCGCCACAGCCCGGCCGGCCGGCAGGGCAGTTCTCGCCGCGTGGCTCGTTACCCCAGACCTTTCTGCGATTACGACAGGCCGCGCCCGGACTGGCACGCTCTGTCTGCCCCGTCTAATCAGCCGTACTAGTGGCCCCGCTCTTATGTTGTGGCCTTTTTTTTGTTTTTAAAAGAAAATGTTTGTCACTCCGCCAAACTTTTGTTGCTAACGGTCTCCCGTGGTTTGCACTAACGAAGAAGCAAGTCTGTCCAGCGCCTCCCGCATCTCCTCGGCCATCCCGTCGCGCTGAATCTCGCACAGTGCCAGCCTGGCTTTGAACACCAACGCCCGTGCGTTTGCCTTGGTTACGCTAGGCTCCTGCAAGCAGCTAGCGAGGCTCAGCAGCCGATGACAAAGGGTGATTAGGCCCCGTAAGGAGTCGAGGCCCTGCCGGATCTGCGCTGACTTGCGGATAACACTGGCCTGTCCTTCTGGTGTGGCCAGACTTTCTGTAATAGCCAAGCAAAGCTTGCTGAGTTCTTCTGTCATGCTCGGGCTCTCCCCCACGGGCGCTCCTTGCGCACCGTTTGAGACCTCCGGGGCGTTCGCCTGAAAGGAGGGTTGCTGCTCGGGCGGGGGGGGCTCTGATGGCGCCTCTTTTTGCGGCGGCCCGTCTCTTTGAGTCTGGAATCGTGGTCGGCCTCCGACATCAGCGGGTGTGTCCTGAGCAAAAGACAAATGAAACAGAAGGAAAAAGAAAACGGCCGGACAAGACAGACACGCGGCAATTCTCTCTTGCACTTTTTCTTTTTCCTTTCCCGCACAACAGCGCTTTCTTTTTTTTCTTCTTGTGCTGCGCGCCTCAAAATCTCAGCCCGTGAAATTTATGTCCGCCGGTCTCGCTGCCTCCCTTCCCGTCTTTTTGTGCGAGTTCGGCTGCTGCCCCCCAAGGGGGGGGGGGGGAATCTTTTTTTTGGTTTTAGTTTTGGTTGGGGGATGGCGCTCGAGGGGGGGGGGGGGGGGAAGAAGGGAAGGTATTGGTTTTTTAAAGAGAGAGAGAGAGAGAAAGAAGAGGGAGGGAGGGAGGGCGGTTTGGAAATGTAAAATCTGTCCCCCCCGGCAAGCCTCTTCCCGCCTTTTCCCTGTCCGCCGTTCACCTTTTTCCCGCCTTTTCCCTGCCTCCCACTCCCCCAGCCACCCAAAAAAGGCCGGATGGAGACCGTGTGTGCGTGGCACTGGAACCCGTCTCCGCAGCCAGGCAACCAGACATTCGTCACACACCTCCGGGCGGCACTGGATCGCAACGACTGGACCGCGACGTCCCGCCGCAGCACAACGACGACCCTGCGCGCAAATGCGGACTCGTGCCGCACGCAGCTGGGCGTCGTCTCATCACTAAACACCGCGTTGGACGGAGTGCTCAGTGAGTTACTCTCGACCCCGCGCCAGGCCGTGCTGGCGGTGGGGCCCGAGAGCGCCTTGGTCACGGAGGACCTCGTGCGCGCCACGCCGCCCGTGCTGCTCATCACGCTGGAAAAGCAACCCCCGCGCCTCTGGTCCAGTTTTGAGCAGTGCCACCACCTACATCACTGCGCGGACGCCCGAACGATTCTGGCGCAGCGCCGGCTGGCCTGCAACCTGGCGTGGGTCGATGCGTGCGGCCCCTCTGGCGGGGGGCCCGCGTTGGCGCGCGGCGTCTGCACCGCCCTGGGCTTGCTGCAGAACAGCCAGGCGGTCCTTGTCTGCCGGTTCACTGGCGTTTGCGCGCTAGAGACACAGCTGCTGCTGGCAGCGGCGGCCCTGTGCTTCGCCGAATGGGTAGTGGTCAAGCCGCTAGTGCGCCATAACAGTGACGGGGCCTACCTGGTGGCGCGAGGGTTGCGCCGCGCGGCCGTGCCACTGACGTTAGGGGCGCTGGATCGCTACCTTCAGTCGCCGCGCGCCACGTTGCTGCTGGACGCCCTCCCGCTCACCGCCGTGTGGCTCTTCAGGGAAGACCTCGCCACCTACGTCTCTGCCCTAACTGACCAAGCACCCGCACAGTGGCCCTGCCGGTTGCTAAACGTGGCACTGGAGCGCTACCAGCGCCCGCCGGCCGACCCGCTCGAACAACTGACTTCACAGGCGCTGGCCGACCCGGGCTTCTGGTGCAGGCTCACTGTCGTTGGCTGGCAGGCGCTGTGCGGGCAAACTGGGGGTGCGCCGCGCAACCTCGGCGTGTGCAGGTGGCTCAGCGACTACCTGTCGTCGATTACAGTTGGCCGGACCGGTGTCGTGACCTTGGCACTGCCCGGGGCGTCTGGCCGCGCCGGTTTGGTCTGGGCCGGGGGTGACGGGTCGTACTGGCTGCCGGCCGACAAGTTGCGGTCAAATGTATGGCCCGCCGCGGTTGACCCCGATCTCGACAACAAGGGCCCGTGGCTCAGGCGGTTGCTGGCCGAACTGCCCGCCCGCGACAGGCTGCTAGAGGCGTTGTGCCACGGTTCCCAACCGCTGCGGGACCTGCTGCTGCCCGCCGGCGCCATGCTCGTAGTGTGGCGTGCGGGTGACAGCCTCTGGGTGCTCGACGTGCTGCATTGGCCACTGGCGCCGGCCCGGCTGCAGCAGGTCCCGCACGCCCGGCGCCTAGAGTTCATGGCCGAGGTTCCGCCGGTCCTGGCGCAGCCGGGCGCGCTGCAAGTGGCCACCTGTGACGGACCGTTCACGCTCTGTCTGCCCCTGCGCGCCGGCGCCGTGACGACGATGGCACAAGAGTGGTGCCCCGCCGACGGTCTAGACCATGTTTGAACTTCCCGAGCCCTTTCCTTTTTTTTCTACTCGTTGATTAGCAGAGGATGGAGAGGAATGGAGAGAGAAAAGCCCCGCGGGGAACGGGGAAGGGGAGATTTGCAGTAGTCAGTTCCTTTCCTCCCGTTCCGATCGCTTTTTTTTTCGTGTTTCGGGCGCTTTCGGCCCTCCCCTCTCACCTGTCTTGTTAAAAATATTTCTTGTTGTTTCTTTTTTTTCTTCCTTTTTTTGGTTTGTGTTTGGCAAGTAAATAGAAAATCTGAGGAGCAAAGATAAAAAATGGCAGAGACGCCCAGCAAGAAAGCGGACCAAAAAAAAACACGGACCGAACGAGCTATGTACATATTGCCTTGACTGCCGGGCCGATAAGCGGCAGGAGCTTGCACCTTGCCGCAGCGGCGGGCATCACGGGTTGCAGAAGCGATTTGGGAAGCGAACCGTTGTCTGCCTCTACCCAACGGCACAGAGCCAACTAAACGAAGGGGAAATAAGCTTGATGTGCCAAAGTTTACAGAACGCAGAGAACGGCTTCGAGGTAGTGGCCGTGGCCTGTCTGTGGCCGGTCGACGAGTCTAAAATTGTTGAGCAGGCGGCCCGCAGACTCTTTTACTACGCCGAGATGTATGTTAAGCAGTCTACGGATAGTGTGCTGGCCAAGTACCTTGTGCTTAGCACTATACTCTACAATCTGCAACAGGGCTGTCCGGACCATGGTGGTACACTGTTTCTGCTGCCGCGAGCCGGAAAAGGTATCAAGCAACTGGCTGAGGCCAAGAGTTTGGCCCAAGAGCTTGACAACCTGCTCTGGGCTGGGCTAGAGAAAGACTTACAAACTGACTTTGGTTTAAATCCGAGTGGAAAACGTGCGCCTAAAGTGCAGCACGTGTTCAACATACAGCAAAACCTGTGTCGCTATGGCCGCCACAGCCTACATCCAGGATACGTGTCGAAATTTTCCCTGCCGTCTGCTGCTTTAAAGACAGGTGAAGAGGTTTACATATGGGCAAGTTATCATGCAGATGAAGATTTGCCTCCCGATTCTACCTCAAAAGAAGACAAGCAAATATTTGGTTTACTCACATTGCTGCCTATTCTGCCGATACTGCCCTGTTTCACAGTGACGGAGGTTATTGTCGAAATAGATTCCGCACACGGCTGGCAGGGCTTTCTAGACCAGTGCCTCGAGAGATACCCCAAGTTGACCAACATGGAGCTACAAAGTCCCAAACCTTTGATTCAGCCAGAAAGACATTTGGAAATCTGCCGCGCTTTTCCTCGCAGTGTGCTAACAAACGTTACGCTGGATCTGCCAGGGTTGGAGAAATTGTCGTGGTCCTGGCCGCCAGGTGTGATCACGCCATGCCTCACGATCAAGGATACAACGTGTTTGTCTAAGATCACGCTGTGCCCCCCGGCCAAGTGCCACCCCGAGACGGTGTGCACTATCGAACTAACAGAATTTGCTGATGGTCAACATTTTTACGCCAAGGGAAATGCAGATAAACCTGGATCGACGATCATCATCACATCAGAACTGAAAGGCAGCGAGCTTCCGAGCCTGGTTATTCGTGTTTTAGCGTCCGAAGAGATTTATAATCGGTTTGATCACAAAGAACACCAGGATAGGGTATTCAAGTTTAGGTCACTCTGTACACCCTCCATACGCATCGAAACTAGTTTAAGCCCTGACGAAGATACCAAGACACGCCAGGTTGTGGATATTGAGCTAGAGGACGTCAGCCGCAGTTGCCGTGGCAAAGCAACAACAATCGAGGCTTACGGTATGTACTTGAGAGACAACAGGCATGGCCTAACTCTCGACAAGCGTTGCGTAGTGATCAATAAAAAAAGCTTTGGTAAATAGCTCTAGACTTTGTCTAGAGCTTTTTTTCCTCTTTCTTTTTTTTGCCTACAGAATTTTAATAGCGGATTTGAAATCTCAAAGCAGAGATTCCTAGTACAGAGAGTGGGTAGGCAATGGAGACAACACTCCCCCAGGAGCAACCGTCGAACAATTAATACATTTCCTGGTGGTAGACGCAAGTCCAGACCATTTTTCCGAGCAAGATGTCTTGCCTACAACCGCATTCGAAATCAATCGTCCGTCCCGCTCGCAGGCTGAACTTCTGGTATTCTAGGTCTGGGAACAGGCGCTGGCTGTGGCAGCTTCGCTTCTCCATTCGGCAGAACCTGCAAGCACAAAAAAAAAATCAGAACAAAAAAAAGAGGGGAGACGATTTTCAGGCGAGAGAGAAGAATTTTGGAGGAAACGGAGACTGGCAGGCAAGCGGCGGAGATACAGCTATAGGGGGGGGGGGGGGCGACCTGCGAGAGGTTTGGTTTCTTTTTGGGCTCAGTGGTTTCGCTGGGGGAAACCGGGAGGGGGGGGGGGGCCGACAGTCTTTTTTCTTTTTCTTTGGTTGCTCGGGGATGTGGGAAAGGGGGGGGGGGGGGGGGGGTATGGTATAGACGAAGCAAGAAATCGCACTTCCCAACCGGAGCGCAAAGAAAAAAGAATTGGTAGTGAGTGGGAGGGGGGGGGGGGGCGACCTGCGAGAGGTTTGGTTTCTTTTCGCGGCCCCCCCACTTTTACCAGTTCTTCCCCCCCCCCCCCCGCCACCAAACAAAAAAGACGAGACCTTTTCTTTGTTAGCGAACGGCGTTTCTTTCTTCTATTGGATAGTCGCACGTGCTGGCCAGCAGGGCCATCCACAATGGTGTTTTAGGGTCCGCCACACGACGTTGGTCCAGGCCCACAAAAATGTTCATGCCGCCTAACACATAAACCATCCGAATGGACAACAGCGCGGCATCTGTCGATTTTTTGTTCACATTTCTTGCGCTCGTCTGCCCGCCCCAGGATAGCCACAAAGTGCCAACACACCCCCCCCCCCCCCCAGAACGTCCGCGAACCCCCACAAACGACAACACCAAAAAAAAGGGAATGGAGAGGACGGGGGGGGGGGGGGCAGCCGGTGCAAAAACAGGGGAGAAACAGAGAAAAAGAAAAAGAGCGCACAAGCCCTACCCCCCTATTTCTCCTCTCTATCGTTCGCTACTTGTCCCGCCGCTGCTGAACCTTGTTCAATGCAGACCAGAAAGAAAAGAAGGCTCGCTCAAACCTTAGCATGGGCCAACCAATGTCGCGGGCTCGACCTTGGCGAGGACAATACGGCGCCCGCTGAGCCAGCAGTTGTTGTAAACAAGCCCGCCGTAGAGCTGTACCAGACCCTGTTGGACACGGTGTCGAAGCTACAATCGGTTCAGGACGGCCGCTTTGGGGACGGTTTGGCCGAGGAATCAACTACGTTCCTCCTGGAACGAAGGCCTTCGGTCGACGGCCTGGCGCTCAGGCTGGCGGGCACGCGCACCAAGTGGCAAGAAATGCCCCGCGCAATTTCGGAGGCCCAGCAGCAGCTGACTGCTACAAATGCCAAGCGCAGGCAAGACCTGGAAGCCCTGGGGGCCGAGAGCGCGGCGCTGTGCCTGCGCATGGAACAGAGCTCCAATGCAGAGCAAAAAGAGCTCAGCAACGAACTCTACTGCGTCCGCCAAATGATCGGCAAGCACAAGGCGGAGCTGCAAGAACAATTTTCGCGGGAGACGCTGGAAATAGAGGCCGGCGTAGAACGCGAAAAATTTGTTGTAGAGCTCTCCGTTGTGCGCTCTTGTTCTAGCTCGAGGGAAAAGACGCGAGTCCCGGCCCGCTCTGTTTGTCTGTACGTGTTCGGCGGCTGCAGTGTGCCCGGTACGGGCTACTACCTGCACGGCCTTGGTCACACGTTCTGCTACGACGCCAGGCAAAACCGCTGGACACGGCGCGACGAGCTTCGCAGCCCCCGCACACATTTCGCCGGCACGGCCGTAGGCAAATGTCTGTACGCCTTTGGAGGGGTCGACGGCGGGCGCAGCTTGAAAGACGTCGAGCGCCTAGACCTCTCTCAACCCAGCGCGAGGTGGGAGCGACTGCCGCCTCTGGCGCAGGCTTGTGTGGGCGCCCTGGCGTTGACAGTCGGCACTCGCATCTTTCTGCTCGGCGGGTCGGGCGATACCCAGAATCTGGCACGCGTCGCGGTCTTTGACACGACTACCGAGGTCTGGTCCGAGTCTCCGTCTATGTCCAGGGCCCGACAGTTTGCCGGCGGCGGCGTGCTGGACGGGAGGTTGTACGTCTTTGGGGGCAAGAGCAACAGGAACGAAGCCCTGGCCTGCGCGGAACGGTGCAGCCCAGGGGGCCGTGGTCTGAGGTGGCGCGCTTGAGGGTCGCGAGGTGGGGCTGCTCGGCGGCCGTGCTCAACAACAAACTTTACGCCATTGGCGGCGTGAACGGGCTGGATCAGGTGCTAGCTTCCGTCGAGCGCTATGACCCGGCCCTGAACGTCTGGGAGGAAGTCGCGCCGCTGCTTCAGGGGCGCGAGGGCTCGGCCGCGGCCGTGCTCAACAACGAACTGTACGCGATTGGGGGCTCCGATCGCGAAGGGAAAGCGCTCGCTTCTGTCGAGCGCTACGACGAGCGCCGTAATGCCTGGACTTTGGTGACTAATTTGCCTACGTTTCTAAGCGGGGCCGCCTGCGCGGTTGCGTTGGGCTGACATTCCTTGCTGGTCCGTTTGCGCTTGGACGGAAATCGACTTTTTTCTTCTTTCTCAAATTTATTAAAAAATATATTTGTGTATGTAATGATATAGAGCCGGCGATAGCACAGACGTCGGAGCAAAAAGAAAGCCTCAATTTCCCTCGCCCGCCCCCGTGCCCCCCCCCCCCCCCCCACACACACACACAAATCTTAATGTCGGCCGCAGTTGCGGCATTTACTTTTATGAAAGAAGCTGTCCAGCAGGGATTTCTCTCCGCCAACCCGCTGAGCTATTTCGTTGGCAAGCACCCCCACCCGAGCGCTGTCTTTGGCTGTCGGCAAGTCGCTGATGATTCGATTGAGGTTTCTGTTAATAGCCAGCACGTCCGGGCTGACGCCCAAATTGTCGCGGAGGACCGCCATGACGCAGCGCACGGCTTTCGGCCCCAGTTCGTAGCACCACTCCTCGTGACTTTTGCTGCGCTTCATGACATCTAACCAAGCGTCTGGGAGCGGACAGTCTTCGCTTTCTAGCCACGTTCTGAACAGCGTAATCCAACTGGGGATATTTGGCTCGCTACGGAAGACAAGCTTTCTCTCAGGCAAATAATCGCTCAGCACCTTGTCAAGCTGAATCAACTCTTTCAGGAGTTTTGAATCGCTAACGCTCGGCGCTTTATGCCTGCCCGGTGCCACCATGAAGTCTAGGGCTTGACTAAGCTTTTCGAGCATATGCTCGGGTAGAATAGCGACCCTGACGATGGGGAATGTACGACCCCAAGGCGAACTGCTAAACAAAAACGGACCAGCACCTTGGCACAAGCCTGATAAGAAATCAGTCTTGATCGAAGGCGTGGCATATACCTTTTCTCGGTGAAACGGTAGTTTTTGCATAAACATGATACTACAGCTTCTTTCCTCCCGTACCACTCGAGAAAAATCATAAAAAGTGCAGGCATTACGGTATGCTGTGAGCGAGTCGAAGGACTGGATTTCCCATGCGATTTTTTTCAGTTCAACAGCAACAACCTCTTGTTTAAACCACGTGTCCGGTAGCTTCCTTACCTGTCCAAAGGTCCAGTCATGTAGATCTGGTTCGTAGTAGAGAGGCACGGAAGGGCCCGCTCCGAGCATGTTTCTGACATCTCTATAGGTCGTTTTTGATTCCACCACCTCCAAATCACTGACTCTGTCTTTTGCGGCGGGCCTGCCATTTTCAAGGACCCAATAGGTCACCCGGACCTTGATTTTCCGGGGGCCCGTACAAATGCTACACTCTGTTACCGGAAACTCGTTGCTCATGCCCTCGAGGTTTCTCCTTTAGATTTAATCAGAAACAAGCAGCAGGAAAAGCGCCCCTTCGTTGCCTCTGCAAAAGAAAATTTTGTTCCTGCCGTTCCTATATTTCTCCCCTAATGCCTAGCTGGTCCGGGGGGGGTGTGTGGAGGGATGATAAAAAGCTAAATTCCGCCGCCGAACTACGGAGCTGGTGAAGAAAAACTTTTTGAGCGAAATGTCTGCCAATCACTAAATGTCCTGCAGAAAGTTTTTCGGGAAACGAGGGCGGGCGGGGAGTTTTTTTAAAATAATTTCCCCGCCCGCCAATTTTGCCCTCAAAATTTTCTTAGACATTTCCAATCGCCGAAAGGTGCCCGGGCCTCCCGCAAAGACCGGTGCTAAAAAAAGGCACTGCCACCTCCCCGCCCTTGCTTGATCATCTTCCCCCTCTCTCCAAATTCTTTCTCACTGGCACACACCCACTAGGCCTCCTCTTGCTGCCGCGGCTGTCCCAGAAAATTAGTCAGCTGGGGCTGAAGGTTTTTTTTCCAGTGCTGGTGTTGTACGGGCAGTGCCGCCTTTTTTTGGGCAGGTTTTTTGCCACTGCGGCGTTGAGCAGGTCGGGCCGCCTTCCTTGGTTTTTCTTGACGCGGCACGTCCCCTTCGTCTTGTCTAGCGACGCAGCCGTTTTGACATCGCGAGAGGCACACGTGTGGTCGTGTGCTGAACCCGCAGTCAAAGCAGACCTGGGCTACGCATTCTGGCTTGGGGCACAGATAAAGCCGACTCCTGCGGCATTGCCGACAAAGCCCCATGTCGTCCCGGCCCACGATGCTGGCGCCCGTACACGCCGCACACTGCACTTGCCTCAAAAGTCTATTGCCCCACCAGTCGTCGATTGTTTCCCTGACCTCACAGTCCTGCGCCAGTACTAGTTCGACCTTCTGCGCCTCTTCTTCGGCCAACGCGGTTCGGAGGCCTTCCTCTTCCTGAGCCAACCGTGCTTGGTGGCGTTCCCGCTCCGCCACACAAACGGTACAGGTTTGCCCGCGCCCAACGACTAGCGCCTGGTTGCACTGCGGGCAGTACAGTTTGTCTGTGTTCAGCACGAGCGCTTCCTGCACCGTGACGAGCCGTTCGCGCTCGGCGCCGTTGGACCGCGCCAGCGGGCCCGCTCTTGTGCATCCTCAGCCATCCCAAGCTGCGAGGCCAAGACCGTCTGCAGCTTTGTTTGCATCATCCACAACACCTTTCTTTTTTTTGGGGGGGTCCCTTCGATTTATCTACGGACGGCGGTCTTGGGACTGTGGCAAGGCGAACGCGGCCCCCCCCCCCCCCCCCCCCCCCCCGCAAAAAAAGAAGCTTCACACACACGCAGATGCCGCAATTTACCGGACGACGCGTGCAGGGGCTTTTTTTTGAGAGTCCAAGATTTGTAGGATCTAATTGTCTCCCGGCCCCTTCCCTTTTGGAGGGGGGGGGGGGGGCCGCGCTGCCTACAGTCCAAAGGCCCCCCCACACACCAGAAAAAAACAACTTGTTTTTAATGGAAGACACCTTGGCCGATTCAGAGAGAGAGAGAGAGAGAGAGAGAGAGCTAAGCCAAGTCTACACACACACAATGACTGTCGAGCCTTTAGCACGGCAGGAGCGGCTGCAGCTGCAGCTGCGCAGGAGGCTCCTCACCTTGGCTGCGGATCCAGTTCGCGTCGATTTCAAACAGCTTGAAGCCGTGAGGAGTTTCGCTGCCGATGGACCTGAGCCTCTTGGGCCCGTCCGACTTGTTGCTGTAGCACCTCAAACCCCAGGGCGGGGCCTTCGCTAGCCAAGACCACCACGTCGATCGCGTAGCGAGTTCGCAGCCTCTCGGCCGACGGTTGACTGTCCGACAGACAGAGTTTGAGATTGTCATAGTCTCGCAGCCTCCAGGGCGCGAAAGCGGCGGGCTTGATCAGGTCTAGCCACAGGGCGGAGCCCACTGGATATTCACCCAGCACGCCCTTGTGGTGGGACCCAAAACCGTGCGAGACTTGTATTCGTTTTCAGGACAGGCCGCCGTCGTCGGTGGTTTTCAGGCGCAGCCAGCGGCACAGCTTGAGCTTGGCCAGGTAATGCGTGTCGGACTCCCAGACGCCGACAGCCGGCGCCGGCCCCGGCAGCTGGCACGCCAGCGCCGTCGCCAGGTCTCTGAACTCCTTGGCGGATGGCGGCAGGTGTTTAGGTTTTGTGCTAAGGCACCACTTCAAGTACTTGTCGTCGCGCACCAGGGCGAGCCAGCCGCGGCCTTTGTACTTGCCAAACGGGACAGGCGTCTGCGCGTTGTCGCGCACGAGTCGCAGCAGCTTTTCGATGTCCCGCGCGCGGCTGAGCAGGCGGTCGTTGTGCTGTAGGCGCGCTTTCATTTCTCCGGTTAGCTGCGAGATTTTTTGCAGTGCCTTGTCGCAGCCAGAGGAGGAAGTGCAGAGCATGAGCTGCATGGCGACGTTCGAAAGGTGCTGCGCATAGATGGTTAGGTCCTCCAGCACCGGCGCCGCCGCCGACGAGTTCTCGGGGCGGCTAACAAAGCACCGGCGCGGCTGTGGCCACGACACTTGTCGCCCCGCCATCTGCTGCCAAGCGTCGTCATCTAGCCAGTCCGGCCGCCGCTGGAACAGGTACACGGGCGCTTCTTCGCCCGCACCGCCGTACTCGCTTTCTACTTTGCAGTGGCAGCAAACCCAGTACTGCCAGCCGCAGCCGCGCCAGGCCCGGACGTCCTGCTTGCCCAGGAACTCGTCCTGTACGTGCCCGGCCGCACATTGCAGCTTGAGCCACGCGCCCCGCAAATGTTGGCTGACCTCGAGGACCCGCGCGCCGTCGGCCCCGGTCCAGCGGCCGAGGGACACGTCGCGGTCGCAGTGCAGCTGCCCTCTCCACGCTCTGTCCAAGACCTCTGCCACCGTCGGTTGCCACTCGGAAGCACACCACTGGCAGAGCAGCTCAAGCCTGTCTCGGCAGCTCTGGACCTGCGCGGCCGAATCTCTGCTCACGAGCGGGCCGCCGTGCACGGCGTATTGGTTGGGGCCGCAGTGCGCCGGGCCGTTGAGATTTCCCGGCGGCGCGTCCTGCTCCAGCCTAGACAGCACCCGCGCCCACTCGCCGCCGCACAGGCGACAGCCCTGGAACGTGCCGACCTCGTCCTCCTGTCGCAGGCCGCACACGGTGCAACGGAAGGGCACCCGGTAGTCGGGCGACGAGGGCCACAACTTCCGCGGGCTCTCGAGGAATTCCAGGTACTGCCAGGCCTTGGCGCCCTGGCAGCGGTCCAGCGACCACTCTTGCTCGCAGTGCCTGCCGCTACGTTTCAGTAAGTCCGCCGGGGCCGGGGTCCAGCTCTGTTGGCACACGTGGCAGAAAAGCGACAGTGTGGCAACAGTTGGTGCGTCGTTCCACTGCAGCGCGGGCGGGAACCCGCCCACTGTCAGGCGGGCCTTCTCCCACTCCCGGCGCAGAGCGGATTGCAGCTTGTCCTGCTCGCCACCACAGTGCTCGTACACACAGCCCTTGAACGCCGAAATTGCCTGCCAGCCACAGTTGCCGCACAGGCGGCACGCACCCTTGACCTGCCAGCCGTCTCTTTGTCTGATGCCTCGGAAGTCGATTTGTGGCCAGCTGCCCAGCTGGCACCGCAGCAAAGACCAGCCCTGGCAGTGTTCCTTCGCGCCTTGGGCCGCCAAGATTTCCTGAAGGCTGTAAGAGAGCTGAGCGAGACAGATCAGGCACTTGAAGCTCAGGGTTGGTGACGGCCGACTTTCTATGATGCGCATCAACGAAGGTGCGAAGCGCGGCTTGTCCTTTTGTCGAAGAACTGGCAACTCATGAGCGGTCAACGCTTGCACGATCTTGGCATCCACCTGATATAACGGGAGGACAGGTACCTCATGTTCTGTTCTGCGCTTCTTCTGGGGTCCGTCACGCAAACTGCGACCGGCCTCCGAGTTATAGCTTGCTTGGCCAAAGAAGTCGAGCAAGTTCATTTCAGGGGGCGGGGGACGTTAGGACGGGACCCCTCAACTTTCGCGACAAAATGTTGGATTTCTTGTGTGGTTTGTGCACTTCTTGTGCTAAATGCGTCTAGTCCAAAAGTCTTTTTTTTCGGGGGGAGAGAATGGCGAGGGAAAGGGTGAGACAGTTCGCCACGGATGTTGGCGGTCGGGCTGTCTCCCCCATTTTCCCTGCACTTTCGTGTCACCATTTCCCCCCCTCGCCATTCTCTCCCTTTCCTCTATTTTTCTTTTTCTTCTTCTCTCAAAAAAAACCATAAAAAAGTATTTTAAAACAAAATCCGACTGTGATGATGCAAATGCAAACCCCGCCCGAAATCCATTGGGCCCTCGGCCGTAGCTTGTTCCTGCAAATCCAAACCCTGCTGGCCACGGGCAGCAGTCGCGTGCGGGAGCAAAAGCTTGCCCCCAACTTTACCCTCATGTCCGGAGGCCGGCTACATTTGACGGTTCCCGAGCAGAAAGAAATGGCGGGCCTGTTACGCAGGCTGGCGCGCAACCCGTACGCGCCGGTACTCAATCGAATCGCCCTGGTCCAGGTCATCCATAGTCCCTCGGCCCTCATAGTCGACCTCGACGCGCGGCAAACACCGGAGCTCACGCCCAAGCGCTTTCTGGAATTCATGCAGCGCCTACTCGTCGTGCTGGCCCGCCTCGTGATCGTGCGTCTGGTCGCCGGGGGCAAGCCTACGGTTGAGGCCTGGCGCATTTGCACTGCCCACGTGCTGCAGAGCCACGGCCGCGTGGAGAAGTGGCAGACCCTGCCCAACACAGCAGCGGGGGTCCGTCGCCGCCAGCTTCAGAAGTATGAAAAATTTTCGTACCACCTCGTCTTCCCCGAGCTAATTTTGGGCTGGGCAGACGCCGGCTGGCTCATGTGCGAGGCCATCGCCGAATTTGCGCGCCTCTATCCATCCTTTGCACAGGACCTCGACCTGTCGACGGTGGTAGACCTCTCCATCTACAAGAAAGGAGGGGGCATGTGCCGCTACCCGTTCTGTGACAAGGCCGAACGCAAGCCCTGCGCCGGGTGCTTCCGCGAAAACGTACGCAATGTTGACTGCCGCTTTGGCCAGTCTTGCCACAACCCGTCCAGGCAAAGAAACGCGGCCCGGTGCTTTGCCCTTTGGCAAATCCTGCGAAAACTACGTGTATGCGCAGCGGCCCTTGCTGCCCTTGGCCCGCTACCACTTTCGCCCGGCAGGCGGCAGCAGCTCCAGCAGCTCCGGTAGTTCCAGCCCACCGCCGACAGTCGACCCCGAATTCCTGGCGGCCAGCCTCGTCTTTGAGCTTTGCGACAGAATGACGGACGATCAATTGGACAGCTTCGTGCTTCAGGCAAGCGTGGGCGAAACTGACGCCACAGCAGCAGGCCCCGCGTGGCAGGACTCGGGTGCCCCCGCGCGCTTCGGGGGCGGGGGGGAGGGGGGTCCACCCTTCGACCCGCCAGCAGCACGTTGTTGCCGAAGGGGGGCTTAAGGCCGCCCGCCAGAAGCCTGAAAAGGCTTCGTCCGGAGAAACGGACTGTAGCCCCGAGCCCGCAACCCCACCGTCGGCGTTTGGAGTGCGCGGCAGAAAACCCTTTCCAGTGTCTCGCAGGTCAGTAGGACCTCTGAACTGGGGGGCACAAGTCGCGGGCCAAGTCAGTCGAGCGCCAGGGCCTAATTGTCGGCTCGCTCTTATTCTCGGCGGGCCCCGCCGCTACGCGCAGGACCAGATGAGCGCGCTCCTGCGTGCGCACATTGTGCCTTACTTGGGGGCTGATGTCGAGACTGAAAACGTCGTTTGGAAGCCCTCGGGGTACATCATGGGCTACACGACCAAGAATACCGCCGTCTGTCCTTTCCGTCACGCCGCGACGGGCAGCACTGACCCGCACCACTCGAACCGCTTGCTCGTGACTTTGGGCCAAACTGAATTGACATTTACCTGCCTCAGTGCGCATTGCGCTCGGAATGTATCCCGGGCGCGCTTCCTGCTGCCCCAAGCCACGCGCTACAAGCTCTGTCTCGCGCGGCCCTGCGCCGTCTCCCTCGACATTCCTATTGCGACAGAGGATAGTGCCTCTCCGTACGAAAAGGAAAAGGAGGAAATACCATCGGATATAAACAAACAAGAAGTGGCTACAGCCGAGAATAAGCAGGCGAAAGGTGACTTCCCTCCCCCCCCCCTGAAGAGAGGGTGCGGCTGTGCATTTCTCATTCGTTTGTGTTGTTCGTTTATATCCGAGGGTCTGCATCGTCCACATAACTAAGAACGCCTTCCCCTTCTTTCTTTGCCCCGGCCACCTTGCACTTTCTGTCTCCCCCCGCGCACACTTCGCCTATTCTGTGTGTATACAGACGATCGTAAGGACGTGCGACAGACGAGTAAGGCCACACAGGTCATCCCCCGGAGTTGTATTCCTCCCTTCCCCTCCCCTCTCCCCCCTCCTTCCCTTTGTTTTGCAAGAAATGGCTCGCAGGAGCATTATGCTCCCTTTGGGGGGGGTCTTACCGTCGGGTGTGTGTGTCTGAACTTTTTTGGGGTGGCCAAATGTGGGGGGGGGGGGGGTCTTCCCGTCGGGTGTGTGTCTAAGGGCTTTTTTGGGGTGACCGGTGGGATAAATCGGCAATGGGGGTGTTCAGGCCTATCGAACAAAAATCCCTCCCCTGCCTATTATGTGCGTGCAAAAGGAGTGTATGGTATTATAGAGTCGTGGTGTGGTAGCTCACACATCCGGTTGGGCTCCCCCGGGAAAATGGCAAGGGGGCGTTCCTGAGAAACTGGAAAGGGGTTCCGGAAGGCCTATCGACAATATTTTATTATTTTCAAATGGCCACCCATACTTCTTACGCACACCCCCACCTCAGAATTCGGGGGGAACCCCCACCAACCCACCTATGTATGTTGTAGGAGGTGCACAGTTTAGCGGAAGGGGGCGGGAGCGATGATTAACAGGATGACGATGACTCCGACCCCGGCGAGTCGCACGAGAGGACATGGGTCAAGCCGCTGGCCGCGCGAGTCACCGCAGTGCTCAGGTACATGCAATGCAGCATAGTGTACAGCCGGTGTCGCCTATGCTGGAAGACCCGAAGCAAATGGAAGAGTCTCAGAACTACCCGGCAATCAAGCGTTTCACGGCAGTCCTCGGAGCCAACTCACCGTGCGTCTTGTCGTACGCTAGACGCGAGCCCGACACGCACAAGGAAGAGGCGCAGGTCGAAATTGCGGTGGACGACGATACTTCAGAAATCTGGCTGATTGCGCACTGTAACCTGTGCGATGCCAAGCGCGCAAATGGTGAAGAAGAACCCGAGCGGCGGGTGGGCCGGCTTCTGAACTGTTACCGGGGCAAGGGAGAGGAAGAAGAAGGCGGCGGGGGTGCAGAGCTCGGGTCCATCGTAGACGAGCTACGGACCAGGAGGCTCAGGGAAGTTTTAGAGAGCGAGCTGCAACGGAAGGCGCTGGAGTTGGTGCGGGGTAGCAGCGCCAAGCAACGCTGGCCCGCGTGGGAGACGCAGGGGCTCTGTTCGGGCGACGACTGTGAGTCGCAGACGATCGAGGTTCACAAGACAGATTTCTGGTGGAACTGCACGTGCCTGGGTAGGAGCTGGAAGAGCTTGGGCGGTTCGCGGGTGACCAGATGTGGGGGGATGCAGGGTGGCTATGGCTGCATAGGCGTGCTGGATGGGCTACGCCAGGCCGACGAAAAGTGGCGGCCCTTTGTGAAGGTACGCGAAGACGTGGCTTCGGAGTGGGCGCAGCCCTTCACGCTCAGCGACGATTTCTCGATCTTGCTACTGCAAGAGTCCTTGGGCGCGGGCAAGACGACCCAAGAGAGGAACCTCGTCGAGGCCGTGCTGACGCGCAAGAAGCCTGATGCCTGGCCCCCCGAGATGTACAAAATGCTGCTGCGCTGGCTGAAAAAGTGGGAGACGGACCTGGGCCCGGGAGTCAGCCCTACGTTCCTGATCTTAGCTAGCCGCCGAACCTTTTGTGAATCACAGGCACATGCGTTCAAAGATTACAAGTTCAGCTTCAAGCCCCTGGATGCGCTGGGCAGCGACCGCGGTATCTGGACTTTCGAGTCTTTGCATTCGCTGGCCAATATAAGGGGGCAAAGGCAGGACGGCGGCTGTGCGGCCTACAATATCTTGTTGCTGGACGAGTGCGAAAGCTTGCTGTACCAGGCTACGCAAGGCCTAAACACGGAAAAGGACCACATGAATCTGATGACGTTGGAGATGCTCGTCCGGGAGGCGGACAAGATCATTTGCCTGGACGCGTTCATGACCCCCCGCACGCTCGAGGTGCTGCACGCTATGAGGCAGGGGCCGGGAGTAGCGGGCGCGCCTGCGACAGCTAGAGATTACAGCACGTACCTGCGCTGCAGCAGCTTTCGCAAGCAAAGCAACCGCCAGTACTTTGAGCATAAGAGCAGGCAGAGCATCGTGCAGAAGATCGAGCTAGACCTGCTGAGCGGGAAACGGGTGATGGTAGCGACGGGAAACCGGCGGGAGGCGGAGAAGCTGAGCGAGGAAATGATGCGCACGGTGCGGAACCTAAAAATGCGTTGTTATTTCGGGGCGCGGGCCCAAAAATACCTGCGGCGAGACCTGGGAGAGGGCTACGCAAATGATTTTAAGGGCGATCTGTGGCCTGTCTGGTCGCAGCTGCACTATGTCTGCTTTACTTGTACGCTGACTTTCGGAGTCAGCTTCGCAGAACCCTCTGACGTCAGCGAGTTCCATTTTCATGCGTTGTACGTGCTGCTGGACAACAACCATATTCTGGCACGGGACTATGCGCAGATGAGCGGGCGGGTGCGCAATGTGCATGAAACGCACGTGTATTTCAAGACGCCGTTTGTGTCCACCAACGCGCCGTTGACCCTGAGAGATGTCGAGGCTTCGCTTTGCATACAGTGAATGCCGAGAAAGGCATGCCAGGAAGCGGGATCGTTTTCCAACACAAACTCCGGGTTGGCCTGGACAGGATGGCCCGCTTAATCCCCGTGCGCGATTGGAACTTCATCTCGGTGGCCTACGCGACCCTAGAAAGAAACTTGTCCATGTACAGAGCCAAGGATACTTTCTGCTACTATTTGTGGCGCATGGGCTGCGACAGGCTCATCGGGGTGGACTATGCGGCCACGGAGCTTCCACCGGCAGAGGAATGGCACCAGTGGCCCGGCGGAGTCACGACTGCGATGCACGAGGAACGGAACCAGGAGGCCGACAAGGCCCTCGAGAAGCGCCAGAAGGCCAAGGAATCAGCCGTCACCGCCCTGGAGCAAGCGGCAATGCGCATGAGCGACGAGGAACTGCGCCGAGAGATCAAGCTGCAGGAGGAGAGAGGGGACGAAGACAAGGCACCGGAGGGGCTTGTTACGGGTACCACGGCCCTGCGGGACGGGACCTCCGGGCGGTCGGCGCTGGAGCGGGTGCCCTACCTGAAATTGCTGCTAAGGCACCCGTCGGCCAGGCCCGCGCTGGACTACGCGACGGCGTGCCGACTCGGGGCGCACAAGCGGCTGCTGGGTCTGTTGGGCACCTGGTGCCTCTATAGCGGCCGTCGCGAGGCTTCCCAGGCCTGGGTCGAGTGGCAACTCGCGGTGCTCGACGGCCTCCACCCTTTGTCGGTGCAGAGGAGCGAAAACCCGACCACCGCGTGATCTTCCTCGAAGCCTCGCGACTCTGTTGCTGGAGGGTCACCAGTTGAAAAAAAGCGAGGCCGGCCCCCTGCAGAGACCTATAGATCGCCTGCTGGGCGGCGAAGAGATCTCATGGGGGACGATAGTCGCCAACCAGCGGCGGCTGGAGTCGTTGTTTAAGGACGGGCATGCGCTCTGGACAAGGTCACACGGGCTTGAAATCAGCACAAATACGGTGAACCGTTTGGCCCGCGAGCCCACGGGCGACGGAAAGAGTGGTCAGTCGGCAGCTCTGTCGCCCGTGCCTGCCGGGCCTTGCTGGCGCAGTTTTTTAAGATTTGCTTGCGATCAAGCTTCGAAAAACTGTTGACACCCGACGGTTGGGAATTGCGGCCCATAAATGCGCATGGCAAGAGACATGTCACCTATCGTGTGGTGCTGTTCAAGGAAATTAAGTTGTCTGCGGGTCTGTCTTGTGAACCTCCAGTAGCCAGCCCACGGCAGCAGCGGCGACGGCCCCGTGAGAAAGAGAGCGCGGAAATCAAGGACAAAAAGCAAAAGGAAAAGAAAAAGCAAGCCAAAAAGAAAAAGCAAAAGGAAGAAAAGCAAGAGAAGGACAAGCAAGAGGAAGAAAAGCAAGAAGACGAGGAAAAAAAAGAGGCCATCGACCCCTTGCGGCTCATTCACGAGGTCGCAGAGAATCCAAGCTTATTGACGGACCCGAGTCGGCTTACAGACGACGGGCGCGCGACCCCCCCCGCACCAGCCCGCGGCAACGGCGGGGAGCCGCCGGCCAAAAAACAGTGCCGTTAAGACAAGAATTTTTTGTTAAAAAAAATTAAAAGCTTACGATTCACTGTGGATTCCCCCCCCCCCCCCCCCGGCGCCTTCCACCGATACGAGCGGCCCCCGCAAACGGGGGGGGGGGCGGCCCTCCCCCTCTCTCTGAGCTAGCAATATCCGGGTTCCGGAGTAAAGGAAAATAATTTTTGGTTTCGCTAGAGTTTTGTCAATATTGTGCCAAAGTTTTGGAGGGGGGGGGGGGCCGGGGCAAAGCTACCAAAAAAATCACAGTTTTTCCCCGCCCGCCGGCCTTCGCTCGTTGGGAAAGACTTAAAACATGTGTTGCCAAAATCGCCCCCCCCAAATTTTACAGAGAAATTACCGCGGCCGCGCACGTCTGGCTTCCTTCTTTTTTCGTGTGTAGCGCACGTTCTTGCTATTTTTTGTGTGTGTAAAAGTCTTCCCAACCACTCTCTCTCTCTCTCTCTCTCACGATCCAGGTTCGGACATTTGAATGCCCGGCTGGTTTGCCCACGACTACGCGGACAATGACGAATTGTCGTGCCCTCTGTGCCTCGGCATAGTACGCGAAGCGGTAGCGCACAACTGCGGCCAGTGTTTCTGCCAGGACTGCTTTTCGCAGGCGCTGGCCAGCGACCTGCCCCAGCAACGCTGCGCGCACTGCCGCCAGGAGGCGCGCGGGCCGACCCGTGCCACCGCACCCGGCGCGAAGTACTCAACCTCCGCCTGCCCGTCTGCCCAGCGGCCGCTTGTACGGCCGTGATCAGGCTGGGCGACTTCGCTGCTCACACGCGCGCCTGCGAGCACGTGCTGCGCAGCAGCGCGGAGGAAGGCGACGGCCGCAGCCAGCGAGAGATAGGCTTGCAGCTGCTGACTGCGCAGACCGACGAGGGCCTGGCGTGGCTGCGGCGGGCCGCCGCGCAGGGGGACAGAAAGGCGCAGTTTACCTTGTCTCGCCACGTGGACGACGACGCCGAGGCTGAGTGCTTCCGCCAGGCGGCCCTGAAAGCAGGGTATGCAGAGGCCTGCCTAGAAGAGGCCGAGGACTTGTGCTACGGAGAGTGGTCCCGGGCCAAACGCGGCTTCGAATTGCTGCTGCGGGCCCTGGCACACACGGGCCAAGAGTGTTGCGAAACAGAGCCCTGCACCGTGAGAGTTCTAGCCCGCAACGAGTGGCGTGACGTACTACTATCGCTTGGCCCGGAAAGTCTCGACGAGCCCGGCCTCTTACGTTTCTTGGAAAAAGCGGAGCAGAAAGTTCCGGGCAACGCCGTGACTACTCATATGTTAGCGCAAATTTACTGGCGAAAGAAGGGACGCCTGCGGGCGCTAGTTACGTTCCGGCGCGCGATTTCGATGCTAACGGCTTCGCGCGACGACACTGAGTTGCGCGCGGCTTGGCAGTCGGAGCTAGCGCACAGGCTGCTGCGCACAGGCTGCAAGCACGGCGCCGCTCGTGGCGGGCACCGGCAAGTCCGCGCGTGGGAAGCAGAGGCCGCGGAGCTCTTGCAGCACAATCAACAGGAATACTCCGACCTGTACGAGCTAGGCGTGTGCTGGCTGCTGGGCCGCGGCGTGGCCCAACATTACGCGCGTCGCCGCGCTAACAGGCGCGGTCGCGGCGGGTAGGCGCTTCGAATGGCAGCACCTGGCCGCGTACAGGCTCGGTTGTCTGTACCTGTCGGGGGGTGCCGCGCTGCCGGTTGACAAACGCAGGGCCTGGTCTCTGTTCTGGTCTACGACGAAAAAGCCCCGCGCAAGCCCCCTGCCCGTGGACGTACCGGATTTGCAGCGGGCCTGGTCTCTGTTCTTTTCTACAACAGAGGAGGAGGAGAGGGAGGAGCCCGACCGTCTGCCGAATTTTTTGCACGAGCTGCGCCTCGGCGAATGGGACAATGCGGACAGCTGGGCCCTTTGGGTCCAGACCAAACTACGCTGACTATTTCCTCGCGGTGGCTCTGTTCGAGCTGGGCCGGCTGTGCATGGGGCCCTGGCGGCACAGGCTGCGCGGCGAATCGGCAGGTGCGGACGATGAGGGGCCGTGGTGTTCGTTCGGGGGCAGAGACATCGTGTTGCTGTTCTCGCTGGCGGCTACGCTGGAGGAGCCTAGGTGTGGCTACGATGATGACAGCTTTTTCCTGACGAGCCAGTACGACCCCTTGACTTACACAAAAGCAGAGGACACTGAGCAAGTTTCGGAAGACATGGCCGAATGGAACAAGCTATGCAGAGGACGCCTGCATTGCGCGGGCCCCAGCTGCGAGCTGTGCGGGGGCGGGGTCGCGCAGCAGCGGTGTGATAAGGCGGCCGTCCTGGCTAGGGCGGAGCACAGTCGCGCCGCCAGCCGCGCGGCAGCGAGCTGGCTACAGAGCTCCACCTTGAGGCCCGCAGACCTGACAGCAGACGAAACGAAGCGCGCCACAGCGCAGTGCGAGCGCCTGGCAGCCGCAGGCGATGCGTACGCCCAAGGCATCCTGGGGCTCTACGCATCGCCTGCGGCCGACAAACTCCGTTGGCTGCGCTTGTCCGCGCGCGGCGAGAACCACGGCTTGCGCTTGAACGTGCTCTGGCAACTGGGCGTGGAACTGTGGACGTCGCCCGTCCGCGCACAGTCCCAGGCAGAACGCGCCCTGCTGGAGCTGGAAGCGATGCAGTGCTTTGAACAAGTAGCCAGCGAACGCACACGGCTGGCCCGGCACAGCCTGGGCAGCCCGCACGCAGTGTAAGACACGAAGAGAACTGTTTTTCAAATTGAAGAACTCGTGCTTTTTGCGAGGTTTCGCCGCACCGCCGGCGATGACGAGCCATGGCCCCTCTTTTTTATTTTTGGCCAAGAGTTGTTTTAATTAAAAGTTTGTAAACATTTCTATCGCTCACTTTGCGGCGGGTTCAGATGGGAGCCACGAATGCTCGGATTTCCTGGCGGCACAAGGGGCAGCGCGCCAACCTCGCCGCGCAGTCGGCGCAGACCCGGGCGTGCGCGCAGGGGAAAAACACCACCAGCTGCCCCGTTGCTTGGCCGGGCTCGTTGAGGCAGACCGCGCAGCCGTCCTCCTCGTCGGCCTTTGCCGGGGCCCGGGTCTTCTTTTCTTTGCGCCGGAGAGTGCGGAGCTGTACTTTCGCCCTCTTGCAAAGCGCGCGGGTGTCGCGCACCTTGTTTTCCAAGCCGGCCAGCTCCTGCCTAGCGCGCTCCGCCGCTGCCTGCAGCCTCAGGTTCTCGCGCCGCAGCGCCTTCCCCGACTCCTCCGCGGCGGCCAGCTCCCTCTCGCGGTCTGTCGCCCGGCGCCGCGACTCCCTCTCGCAGTCCTCGCAGCCCTCGCACCCCCGCGCCGGAGCTGTGGAGAACTGGCTTTCTTCTTCCTCCTCGGCAAACGAGCCGTCGCTGTCCTCGTCTTCGTCGTCCTCCTCGTCGCTGCTGTCCTCGTCGCTGTCGTCACGCGGCGGGGGAGACGCCTCCCAGATCGAAATCAGCCGGCTGACCAGCTGGGCGGGCCGCCCATAGTTGGCCGGACTGCGCGGCACGCCGGCCGGCCAACTGTCGCGGAGCCAATCTCTGTCCAGGGACGCGCCCGCCTGCAGCAGCACCCCCGCCAGGCACAGCGCCGGCGGGACCGCCGGCACCTTGACTCCCCAACTCGTGCAGTTGTCCCCGCCGACACACGCCCCCGCGAGCGCCAGCTCCAGCAGCGCCTGCGCCGTGGTACAGTCCGCCTGCTGCTGCTGCTGCAAGAAAAACTTGAGCAGGACCGGGGACTGGCCCGCGACGGCCGCCGCGGCCCAAACGGCGTCGGAAAGCTGCAACACCTCTTTGGCGTCGAGCAGTACGGCCAGCAATTCCGAGCGGCACAGTCCTACCAGCGCCGCGTTCAGGATCGCCACGTCGCAGGCCTCCAGGAAGCTCGGCCTGTCGGCCTCGGTGCGCAGCCCTAGCTTGACCACCCCCAGCAGCTCCAGCAACAACATCTCAAGAGGAAACACCGGTACACCTTGTGTTCTCTCTGCCCCCGGAACCTCCTCAGCCCGAACAGCACCTTCGTCAGCGTCCGCGGCGACGACCGTGTGGCGCGTAACGTCTGCCACACCCGCCCCACGGCGCCCAGCCAGCTGACCCAAGTGCTGGCGACTGTCGGGCGGGACGTGGTTCTGGCCTTGCCCACCAGCGACCACACGGGCGCTAGCCCGGCCCGGGATGGGTCCGACAGCAGGCCCAGCACCGTCTTGGCCACCAGCTGACAATTTGCGTCCCTGTTACTCCCGCACTCCAGGCGGTTGACGATCGCCCACAACACCTGCAACGCCGCCGCGTCGGCGCCGGCGGCCGCCAGCTTGCCGTACAGCAAGAACAAGTCCTGGGCGACGGGGCCACTGTTGTCGCCCGACAGCTGCGCGGCTGTCCAGGGGGACCGTCGCAACCGTCGCGCTTGGTTCCTCGCCTCAGACCTCAGGCATTGCAGCACCTGCGCTGTTGCTGCCACGTCGCCGTTGCGCACAAAAAACTCCATAAAACGCAGAAAAGCGCCCTGGCAGGCCTGGCTCTGCAGAAAAAAAGACAGGTTGCCGCGGTCAACCTCGCACGGCTCCTGGTCGATGATGTTCACCCACCTCGCGCTACCGGACTGTTCGCTCGGCTGTGCTGCCATCCCCTTCCCCGCTTTTTTTGGGCACCCCTTTCTTTTTTCGGTCGTCCCCCGCACGCTGTCCCTCTTTTGTTGTACCGTGGCCCGCCCCCCCCCCCCCCCCCCCCACGTCGGTCCTTTTCCCTCTTTGTTGTACCGTGGGCCCCCCCCACGTCCGTCCTTGTTTTGTTGTACCGTGGGCCGGCCCCCCAATTTTCCTTGCACGTTAGAATGGGGGGGGCCGACGGTACAACAAGCAAAGGGGGACCGCAACCATCTACCGGGAACGCTAGAATGGGAGGAGGCGGCACCGGGGGGAAACTCCACTCGAGACAGACAGAAGGCCCCTGTTCTGCCCAAGATTGTATTCTTTTTTAATTACAAACAAACAAATGACATGTAACCGCAAAATCGTCCAATCCTTGCCTACTTCCCCAAAAAGTCCAGATATTGGCAGTGAAGTGCTGCTAGCCACCGACAGGCCCCCCGCCTAATGACGGAGAGACAGTTTCGGTCGGGAGCTGGAAGCGGCAGACCGGGCACGTATTATGCGAGCGCAGCCACGGGAACAGACACTCTCGATGGAACCTGTGCGAGCACGGCATGGCCTTCAAAAGCTGGCCCTCCGTGTAAACCTCGAGACACACCGCGCAGTCCGACGTGGGGTCGGAGGCCAGGTAGTCACGGCTTACCGCAAAGTCCGGCAATTCTTCTCTTGCGCGGCTAGAGGCCGGCCGTTGCTCGGCCCGCCAAGCGTGGAAATCACGGAAAAGCGACATTTCCGCGGGCGCCAGGATTCTGATATCGCTGATCGTGTCCGCGTGGCTGAGGCCTACGATCGGCAGAACCGTCGTCCCCAGGATCCTGCGCACAAAGTCGTGGACCAACTCTAGGTCCGGCGGCTGGCTACGCTCGACGTGCGCCCTGGCGGGCGCCAGGAAAACTTCGACCCGGACCACCGGGTCCAGGCTTTCGGGGGTCGGCGCGGGAACTGCCAACACAGAAGGCGTCGGACGTCCGTCAGGCCGGGCCTTCTTGGTGCGGACGCCGGCATGGTCAGGCCGAGATCGTTTGTCAGAACGAGACATGAACCTTTTTTTTGGAGCTAAAAACCCGCAAAGGCGAAAGACTGCCAATGGTCACTTAGGCTTTTTTTTTGGGGGGGGGGGGGGGTTCGTGTGTGTGTGTTTTTGTTTCGAGGGTTCTGGAGGGGGGGGGGGGGGGCCGTGCCTACCGTCCCAAATTGCGCGGCCCCCCCTCCCCCGCTCCACCGCCAAAGCATTAAAGTCACCGTTACACTTAGAGTGATATAGGTAAAAATAGGTAATTGTCATGGGGGTGGGCCGGTATGACTAAATACTATTATTAATTAATCAATTATCCATTGCTCCCCCTATTCAGGAATAACGGCCCCATCTACCTTATGCTACTAACCTCGCATATATGGTACCGTGCCTATATAGAAATTAACTGGAGCCGTACAAACAACTATATGCAGTAACTTCATACTAACTTCAACTCTATAAAACTAACCATTTGTGTCACCGTCCGTGCACCAAACTTAACTTTTGATGCAGTAAAAAGGTCACAGTCGTTGAGCCGCCCCCCCGCGCGCTCCCCCGCTCTTGGCTTCCTAGTAGCCACCGAGTCTCTTAGCTTCCTCGCTCCCAGCCTGAGCCGCCCACTTGCCGCCGCCTTAGTCCGCCGCCCGGGTCGTAGAACCACATGTGTGTCGCGCGCCCCATCCATCGCCGCTCCGAGTCAGAGCCAGAGCCGCTGTCCAGGTCGCTGTCGCTGCCCACCAGCCCATCGCGTTGGTAGTCGTTCCCCTTTTCCGCGCGTTCCTCTTTGACAGTGAAAGGGCTTGAATTGTTGGTTGCGATCCCGGCTTTCCCCTTCTCTTTCTTGCTCCGGCGCTTTGAGCGCTTCGCCTTATCTATCTTCTTCTTCTCAACTACAGGTTTAGGCGGGCTAAGTTTGTTTTGCTCCCCCATCACTGGGGCTTCCTTCTCACTCTCTCTTTCCTGATCTGCATGCAGCCCGCAAAATCGCTCTCTCAACAGACCATAAGCTGCCTCTCGCAACAACCCATTCTCACTCTCCATGTCATCAGTGCACACAAAACATTGCTGCTCACCTGACACTCGCCCCTCACATAGACGATAGATTACTCTCTCTTGTACTACCATCACTTTGCCCATGTGGCCTTCTCCTTTACCATGCCTGCTCTGTCTCGCCATGTCAAAAATCTCGTCATCCTTTTCAATGCTTTCACCTTCTCATCTTTCTCATCTGTGTCTGACTCACTCCCCCTATCTGTGTCAGAAGTGTCTGACTTACTCCCCCTTCCTAACTTTCCATGTTCCACTTTTCCTCTCTTTTCCTTCTCTCTCGGTTCTTCCTTCTCACCTGGCTCTTCTCTCGCCTTCTTCATCTCTTCATATTCATGCAGTCTATGCTCACCCCCACATATCCTGCACTCATTCTCACATGCGGAGAACACATGCCCCTCCATGTTACAGTTGAAAATTTTCTCTCCTTTCTTCCACGTCTTCTTTCTCGTTCCTGTTCCTTTCCCTCCCCCTTTCTATTAGTGGTGGTGTGTTTAAACCTACAGTTAGATCTATCACAGCTGCCTGACTGTTCAAACATGTAACACACCCCAGGCACCCTACGCATAGTGACTGACCCCTCTGTATGAGCAAAACCACACTCATCCCCCCACTTACATCCACTCTCTCTTTGAAACCCAAAACACACATCTCTCTGCCCTTCCTCTCTTTTGTTGGCATCTTTCCCTGCGTGTGCTTTTTCTTTCTTCATCTTCTTCTCTCTCTCTCTCTCTCTCTCTCTCTTGGTTCCTATCTATCTCCAACGCTCTTTCTTCCAACTCCTCCCACCATTCCTCAAAAGACCATGCATGCTGCATCTTATTCATCTTCAGCGTGCTCATCCATCCTCCCCAATCCTTTCTCACCCCCTCTGATGCATACTCAGGGTTTTGCAAGGCATTAGTGATTATTGTTTGCATTGTTCTGTGGGGTGTTTTATGGCCTACTGCCTTTAGCTCTTCATCTAACGCAACAAACGCATCAAACTGCGGAGCATAATCACACACCTCATCAAATGTCCATGCATTCATCGCATTTATTTTATCTTGCACATCTTCCTCACTCACCTTACCAAACCTTTTGGTTAGTCTTGCCCACACAGTGTGCAAGTTCTGACCAAAGTCTGGTGAGGTGTCTCTCACCAAATCTGCACACTCCTCTTGGCTTTACCTGCTAGCTTATCAAACACAAACGAAAAAGCTTCCTCTCTCTGTCTT
Source organism: Paulinella micropora (assembly GCA_019918135.1). Lineage (NCBI taxonomy): Eukaryota > Cercozoa > Imbricatea > Euglyphida > Paulinellidae > Paulinella > Paulinella micropora. The sequence goes on from WBZZ01006320.1 coordinate 60,195, forward strand.
TTCATCTCATGCTCCAAACTCTCCTCATATGCTACTATCATTCTATCTTCCTTCTCTTTTACCTCTACTTGCTCCTTGCTCTTCGTCTTGATTGTTGTCGTTGTTGGTGTGGAATAAGTAGGTGAAAGCTGACTACTCACTCTCCCCCTCTCCTCCACCTGCTCTTCTTCTCTCTTTTGCTCACTCTTACCACTATCTCCCCCTAACGTAGGCTGTCTGTCTGTCTCAGTAAAATAAGAGGTAAGGTTTTCCCTGTCTGACCCTGACTCTGAGTCTAACTCAGCTTCCTCTTCCTCCTCTCTCAACCCTATCTTTCCTCTCCCTCTTGCTGATTGCTTTCCTGCTCTCTCTCCTCACCTCCACATGTAGTTGGGGACTTTCTTTCCTTTGCGGCAGTGTGCAACGCACTCACATTACTCTCATCTAACTTAATGTGTTCTTGAGGGGTCTTTAGTGCCCCCTTGAGTCCTTTTGCCCCTAGGGCCAAAACTATCTCACGTTGAAAGGCCTTGAACGGGGTTCTCCCGTCATACTGTCCTTTTGCTGTGACTTCCTTTTCTTTGTTTTTGGTTGTGCCTCTAAGAGTAAAAGCTCATGACTCTGAGGTCTTACTGTCTGTTTTCCTTTGTTGTAGCAGTCAAGTTGTAGCAGTCCCACTGGAGTGCTGTCCTCTTTACCACAACGCAGGTCACCTAACCAAAACGGGAAACAGGTACAATGTGTTCAAAAACTGAGCCAAAGGGTCTCAGTATGAAAGCTTCCCTTTTATTGTGTCAATTACTGGAATGACACCAACCCTCTTGACGACAGTCGCCTCCCGGTCGGCGATGGTCTCCTCTTTCTTTGCTTGCAGTGCCAGACTTAAGCGCTGCCAAGGCCCATAACCCACTGGACGAGAGGGTTCGGAACTTTACTTTTACTGAGATATTTGAATAATGACACGTCACTAAGTGCCCCAGCCCCAACCCGCCAAAGCATTAAATTCACCGCGACACTAAGAATGATATAGGTAAAAATAGGTACTTCTACTTAGTAACCTTTTCTACATATTTGGTCTTTTTGTGCCTTTCTTTATTGAGCAGCCTTTTCACTATTGGCCACAGATTGTCAGTGATTAGTTTGTGACACACATTGGCTTTTTGTGAGTCTCTATTTGTCACAAACATGATTGTGCCTTTGGATTTGTTCCTTTGTGTCTGCTTCATTTTCTTGCTTTTCACAAAGCTCTCATTCAAGCGTCTATCTCCTCACAGGTACTCTTTTTCTTGCTTTTCACAAAGATCTCATTCAAGCGTCTGTCTCCTCACAGGTGGCAGTACACCCGCTCGAAATTTTTTCTTTCCCACCTTTTCTTTTTACCCTCCCTTCTTTTTACTTTTTCACTTTGAACTTTTTGGACCTTGTTCCAGTATTAACGTTGGACTTTTTAAGTGCTGTATCCTTTTATTAAACAAAAACTCTGCTGTTAAGTTTGGTACTTTGACTTTAAGTGGATAATTAAGGATACAGCACTTGAAACTGGAACAAGGTCCAAAAAGGTCAAAGTGAAAAAGTGAAAAGCCAAAACCACAACTAGCTTGTCACTGCGGAAGCGAACGTAATATAGTCTCAATCTGAGCAGGCGTACGCCGACCACCCCGTTGGAGGTACCTACGTGCAGCCCTGCGCATGGTGAGGTTGAAATTGTCGCTGACAGAAAAGGCCATAGCTAAAGTATCTGGATCCAAGGCTCGATTTAGCAGTGCTGCTCGCCCTTGCTGAATGTACTATCTTGCAGAAGCGTTTGACACCCAGCGACCCTCTAACATGACGTTCTCGATGCCATCTCCGCGCAGGATACCCAAAGTGGCGCGACCATGTCGGAGGCTGTGGAAGACGTACGGAGCCCGCGTAATATCAGTGTCTCGGTTGAGACCCAAAGCTACAATCGCTGAGGAGAATGTATTCCTCAAGCGGCTAACTGAGAAAGGAAAGAGTGATTGTGCTGGTCCGCGCTGTGAAAGTTGAACTATGAGCCAGTCACGAACAATGGGGCAGCGAATCGCGAAGAACTGGTCACGGCCAGTCTTGGTAAGGGCGAGACGAAGGTTGACATGGGGAAGATCAACCCCCAATCGGGTGTCAGTCACTTCAGCTACATCTGCTACCTTTAGCCCCACGATTTCCAAAATACGAAGATAGCCTTCGAAAGCCAAGATGACGGCTACCGCGCAGTCCATGTAGCCACGTGACATAAGGTAGACAGCGATAAGTCTTGTCAGCGGTAAGGTAAGGGGAGGCCACGGGGTAGGGGGGTGATGCTTACTCCAGCCGCGCAAGTCAGCATGAGCACGTGGCAAGTAGGTGCGAAGCTCCGGCGAATACATAATGAGGCCGTAGAGACACGCATGCATCGCAGAGTAGCCGGACCCGGAGCCCCCTCGACGCAAATACTCCTCATGGAAAAACAGGGAGAGAGCAGCATCCAAATCACGAAAAGAAAATATATTAGGGAACTCTTTAAGGGCCCAGATGAGAAAACAGCGCACCGAACGTGCGTAGCGGCGGCGCGTAGAATTATGGTAGGCGAACGAAGCTAAGAAAGAACGATCTCATATACTAACTACACTGCCACTGCTAAAAGCGGGACGGACCATCAACGGGGTTCAGAGAAGTATGTACATACCATATACGAAGTTTGATGCAGTGAGAAAGAAGCGAGATCGAAAGTCTTAGCATAGGGGGGCGCATGCGCCACGAGGAGGTCCTACCCTTCCTTAAAGAATGAAGCACGACCTCAGAGTCTGTGAAAAGAGTCAGCCGGAAGCACTGAGTGGGGTGCGAGGCCGCCCATCGGACCGCTGCACTGGAGGCGTACATTTCCAACGCGTTGATATGAGCACTAAAAACCCAGCGAAAAGAGATGATGGTCATCCACGGTAAGGACCGAACAAAGTCAGCGACTGGGGGAAGAAATCGGAGAAACGAGCACGAAACAGGACGCGACACGACCACTCCCATCCCAGACGAAGAAGCGTCAGCAGCCAAAATGCGAGGAAAGTCTGGCGGAGAAAGATCAGCAAACATAAGAGGGGCCAGGGCCGAGATAGTCTCAAACTCGTTGATGACAGACCAGGGTACTAGTACAGGAAACGTAGAGTGGCTGTACCGGCCGAGGAAGTGATACGCAGTAAAGAATACGACAAGGAGTGGTCTTCTGACCAGGCAACACTAGATCCAGCTGCCGAGGAGCCGAGAGATGTCTCTAGGCGAAACCTTGACTCCACCATCACTGTCAGGAGCCAGCATCTGGGCCGTGCGCAGTTGAAGAGCACGAAGTGCAGCGACAGGCATGCCAATCCTTCTCTTGACAAGCCGATGACCCAATGTCTTGGTGCTCTGGCTAGCACACTGCCTCGTCTTTACAGCCCGAGGCAGGCCAACCATATCTAGGACGTACTCGTATGCAGCCAGGACAAAGTTGACCGCCCCCGCAGATAGACCAAAAAGGTAACGTCATCGATGTAGATAAGCAAGCGGACCCGATTCGAGAGCATGTCAGACGAACGGGTGAGCACCCCGCTTGCAAACTGAGGAAGGTGCAGAGAAAACAGGTTGCGATGGTACGACTGTGCGAGAAACACAGCATGAGAAAACCCTTGAGGTAAGCATCTCATACACGGGTGAACAAGCCCTATACAGGCGATAAAGACAGACGGCAGAGCCATAAATGGCAGCATCCACTCCGGGAGCAAGAAGCAGTTGTAAAAGTTAGAGATGTCTGACGTAGTAGCCCAGACCTCATCAGATGGTCGTAGGTCAAGCTGAGCAATGCAGTCGGGCCCAGGGAGGTTAGGATCCATGGGAGGTAAAAACAGCTCGTTGGTGTTCCTGGCATCCATGATGAAGCGAAGGAGTCCATCGGAGCGCGGCACCGTAAAGACACCGTTGACCGCAAATACATGTGAGGGAGGTAGTAGAGAGACCATACCTGCCCTAAGTAGGAGCTGCGCAACCCTTAGATATTGATGCCTCGAGCCGCCCACATAGGCAGGAAACTTAGCGTAAGGCAGAAAAGCACGTCCAGTGAAGACGGGATGGTCAAGGTTGAGAACTCGAGCAGGCGTACCATACATAGATGCCACATCAGAAGTCAAGCCAGCTAGTAGATCAACGAAAGCGCCACGAGAAGGAAAACGGACGCGGTCAGCAACAAGCTCGACAGGATCTGGAGCAGTAACAGGCTGCACACAGTAGGAGCCACCACCATAATAATAAGCAGACGTAGGAGACACATTGAACAGAAACGAGTTGGACGAAGTTGAAAAAACACTTAAATACGAAGGAAACGAAGAAAAAGACATATCAGAAGTAGCCGCAGACACGAAGTCGCGGCTGACACGGAGTAGAAATCCATGGGTTCGAAGATGTTCTGCTGTTACTGGCTTACGCAAAGCAAGCCAGGAGGAAGATGGAAAGAAACTGGGAACCAACAGCACATTCAACGCTACGATGATAGACATGCAAACGTTGAAGACGCGAAGCCTGAAGGACGCCCGTTGTTGGCTTCTACGTGAAGCCGAAAGCGATCTCGTTGGTCTTGGTAAGGGCGGTATCAGATCACTTCCGGGGGCGCTTCGCTCACTCATGCGCGACCCGCGCCATCCCGGGCGCCAGCGGACTTGTAGGTAGCAGCGTTACGCTTGGTTGTATTGTTGTTGTTGTTGAACTTTTTAGAAGTGTTGGTCTTCTTGCGACGCCACGTATCGACACGATCTGCGAAGCGGTGGCGCTGATTCAGCTATCTGTAGAGTAGGGAAACCTTGCTGCGATCCAGCAGGCACTCCTCAATGGGGGGACCCATGATGATATCGATGGTCTTATTGTCCTGAAAAGCCTCGGCGGCAGCTAATGCCACGAAACGCCTTGCAGCGAAACGGTATGCCTCATCACTGTCGGAAAAACACACACGCTTTCGTATCAGTTCTAGAATGGTGCCCCAATCGCGCATTTCTGCATGATTCCGCTTGGACCATACATTGCCTTTCTTTGCCATAAGGATCACATAGCCACGGAGGTCACCAGTGTAGCTTCTGGCATCCTCGACTGTAGCCAACGATTCTCTGTCAGAATAAATATCTTTTCCTCTCTTACCCTGACGACGTCTTCCACCAGCTGCAGAAGAGGGCGAGGAGGAGCTAGAGTTCTCACTGTCACCCAGATCACGTAGATTACGCATGTTCAAGTCACGCAGTAACTTGCCATCACGACCTGTGGCAGCAGTGCCATCATCCTGTCCACCATCACCTTGGTTGGGCCCAAATTTTCCAGACGCGCAAGCAACTCGTCAGCCTGTTGGTCCTGGTCAGGTCGCTCTTCTCGGTCACCGTCCTCTTCCTCTTCCTCGAAGTCACAAGAGGGTCGGGAAGCAGCCTCCTCGCTCGAACGAGCTGCCTTCTTTTTCTTCTTCTCATTTAGGCGGTGACTCTTGCGTTGCGCAGACTTAGCTTCAGACGAGTTGGACGAGGCCATGATAAGAAAGAAAAAAAAAATTCAAGCGGGTGTACTGCCACCTGTGAGGAGACAGACGCTTGAATGAGAGCTTTGTGAAAAGCAAGAGAAAAAGAAAAAATTCAAGCAGGTGTACTGCCACCTGTGAGGAGACAGACGCTTGAATGAGAGCTTTGTGAAAAAAAAGAAAAAATTTCAAGCGGGTGTACTGCCACCTGCGAGGAGACAGACGTTTGAATGAGAGCTTTGTGAAAAGCAAGAAAAAGAGTACCTGTGAGGAGACAGACGCTTGAATGAGAGCTTTGTGAAAAGCAAGAAAATGAAGCAGACACAAAGGAACAAATCCAAAGGCACAAACATGTTTGTGACAAACAGAGACTCACAAAAAGCCAATGTGTGTCACAAACTAATCACTGACAATCTGTGGTCAATAGTGAAAAGGCTGCTCAATAAAGAAAGGCACAAAATGTACTATCCCCAACGATAGCTCAATGGAAGAGTAAGTCGGTAATATAACCAAACACAGTCTTCAAAAAAGAGAATGATGTCTCGTTATATTAGCTCAGTGACGCAAAGACAAAAAGCCGCCAAAAGACCAGGATCAAATTGGCATTTCAGACGTGTCCGGCCAGACGAAATCTATAAATAAGTTTTTTACCGGATAATTCGGGGGGTGATGTCCACAGTACCCCTCCCAGTTTTTTATGGCGGAACTTCGTTTCCCACATAATACGCTTTGAACTGATTTCTTTTCTGACTAAGATTCGTTTAGAGTTATGTATGAAGATACATCAACTCACGAATTAGTACAAGTAGAGATCGATGGAATCCGGTGTAGCAGTTCATGTTATTAAAATATATCAGTTCTTGATTAGACTGTAGAGTCTTTAATGAGATCATCATTCTGGTACTAATGCGGGTCGTATCCAGGAAACACCATCGCTCACTCAAATAGCGATCCCGTAACGGTGCTGTTTCGTGGCAGTCTCGTCTGTCTCTGCCGAAGCAAGAGAATAGAATGCCTATTTTTTGTCAGCTGTGTCTTGTTAATCTCTAGAAGAATGAATGCTGTAGTAGCTTTAATATCTAAGCAAGGTTGTCGGGACGATATTGAATCAATGCTATGTTCGCAATCGATCAGGTCCACAATACTTCTAGAGAAAAAAATACTTACTATAGACGCCGTTTACGCGCGCGGACTCCTTTACCTGGTGGAGGACCTCCAACCAAAGTTAAGTCTAAGGTAGACTGTTCGAGGACGTCCCAAATTTTGTGAGGGATTGCGCCTTGTGCCAAGTCAAAAGGAATGTCCAGCACCCCTCGTGGTAGTGCTTGTATGGTCCACGCGGTATGATCTTTATCTGTGGGAGATATGGTATCATCCCATGTCTCAAGTTTTTTGGCGTCTTTATATGCTGGAAGGTATTGTCTTACTTTAGGATCTTCCACTGGATCCAGACTCCTCCAGAAATGTAAGACTGGTTGTATTATTTGTGCCGCAGTCGAAATTCGATTCGATCGCGTATGGCATTTGTGAGGTACTGCCATGACTCTCATGAGATATAAATCTGAGAGCGTGTCATCGGCTACGTGTTGAGCCGCAGGCCTCACCAAGTAAAAAGCGTCTTGGCCCATGAAATATGTCCAATCGCATCTCCTTCTTTCCAACTGGGGTGAACGAGAGTGTCATTGCCCGCGCGAGGGTCTTGATCTCCGTCATCGCTCTCCTCTTGATGGACTCCTTGCGAACGTGCCGTCCTTATCGCCTTTCTCGGTCGGTCGTAGATAAGGTCATTTTGCGCTCTCCTTATTTGCGCCTCCGTGAACTTTCCTTCCGGCACGTTCGACTCCACCCTTTTGCGGGTCTGAGTCCCCGCCGCACTTTTGCGGTCGGTGGCCCGCTTGTTCTCCAGCTCAGCCTCCTCCTTCTCCGCAATTGGTGCCCTGTAGGCATCCCGTTCCGAGATATCCTTACGGATTGGTGGGACCTCTTTAAAGTCAGCCTCCATCCGTTTGAGTGCTTGATCAACGGACTCATCTTCAAGTAGGAAGGGATCATACTTAATCAGCCTTCGTACATTGACTATTTGAACTTTCCCTCTGCCCCTGATTTTATAATTCAAAGGCCCCATCTGATCCATGATCTGGTATGGTCCTTTCCAGTGGATGAACAGCTTCGAGCTGACTCCCTGAGAAACCTGAGGATGATACAGTAGTACAATATCCCCGACCTGAAATCTGACTTGATCCAGGTGTGCCTGCCTGACACCTTCAGCACCAGTCTTCCTGCGCTCCGCCTCCCTATGCGCCTGTACTATTTGCTCCGCCTCCATCTTCGCCCGAAGTCTCACCCCAAACAGCTCATCCTGATCTGCCCATGAATCGTTTGGGTGCAGCAGTGAGGCTGGGATGGCGGGCTCACGCCCATATACCAATTGGTATGGCGAGACGGAACCTTTTGAACCACCTAACGCTGTAGAGGGTAGGCAATTCATAGCAAAGGCAAACGAGGATGCTGCCTCCACCCATGCCTTTTGGTTCTCCTTCTTCATACAATACATCTTCAGCGCGGCCTTGAGGGGTCTATGCACCCGCTCTATCTTGCCGTTCGCTCTGGGGTTATAGGCGGTGACATATTACCATTTCATGCCGTAATATGCAGATAGCTTGTCGATGACTTCATTATTAAAGTCAGAGCCTCGATCTGAGCATATTTTTCTCGGCACCCCAATCTGTGAGATGATCCTGTCAATCAACGCCTTGGCTGTTGTTTCTCCCGTAACGTCTTTGACTGGGACCACCCATACATAGTTGGTGGCTCTGTCTATGGCCGTTAGAAGGTATCTGTAACCTTCCGTCGTGACCGGGAAAGGTCCTACATGATCAGTGTGTAAGAACTCGAACATTCCTAAGTGTAAAGGAAAAGTCCCGATCAGGCCAAAATTCGCCTTCAATGGTGTTTTGGATGTCTTGCATGGGATGCATGCATTGACCTGTTCATCAATATTCTCCTTCATCTTCTTCCACCAGAATCGTCTCGAAATGAACATATGCGTTCTTTGTCGGCCCGGGTGCGCCAGTAGTGGGCAGTTATGAGCAGCGACAAAAATGATGTGTCTGAGTTTCTCAGGAACCCAGAGAGTCCATTTGTCTGGTTGTGATGCATAGCGCCCGTGTTGGCCTTTGTACCACAAGAGACCGTCTCTCCACCCCATCTCCTCTGTTGCTCCTTAATCTCCTTCGTCATTTTCAGCTCGTTCGGGTTCTTGTATAGCTGTATTAGCTCTTTGAACTCTAAATCGAGAGCCTGTTGCTGTCTCCATGCAGTGGGTGAGGCTATGTGGATAGTCCCATCCTCTAGCTGCACTCCTATCCTCTCAGGGTTTTCGTCTAACTCCTCCTTGTTCTCCTGCGGGGGTTCCGCATATGCTTCTTGCTTAATCTCTTCTTGTTTTATCTCCGCCTTCATATTCTCATATGCTTCATAGGACCACTCAGCATCCTCGAGGATATGTGCTGTACAACATATCCCATGATCCGGACCTTGCGGGCTATGACGTAGACCCGATCGGTTATATCGGACCCCTCTCGCCATCTGCATCGACTCGATAAGATGCACTTCGTATGTGCAGTCTGGGGATAGATCCTCCATTTCTGCTGATGATACGAGAGCTGCCACTTCTGAGTGAAACTCTAGCCTGGAGAGGCTGTCAGCGACAACATTTCGCTTGCCGGGTAGATGGACCATTGTAAAATTGAAACATGACAAGAATGCCTGCCATCTCGCTAGACGGCCAGTCTGTTCATGATTCATCAGCCATAGTAAATTCTGGTAATCAGTCCTTACTATAAACTGAGGTCCACCCCATAAATACTCTCTCAACCGTTTGAGGCCCAGACCACCGCCAGTGCCTCTCTCTGTCTCGTACAATAGTTTCGCTCCGCCGAGCACAACTTTCTACTTATAAACATGATCGGGCGCAACTTTTTCTCCTCATCTTCCTGTTGTAAGACTGCGCCGATCGCGAACTTTGATGCGTCTGTGTCGACTACGAATTGCTTCGAAAAGTCGGGCATCATCAGCACGAGTCCGCCATCCTTGGGATCTTTGTAGATGAGATCTTTGAGCGTGTTGTACGCTTCTAAGGCTTCATCATCACACTTCTCAAAATCACCGAAGCCGATCAATCTCTCCAACTTAGCCCGAGTTGCACCCCAATTGGGTATGAACTGGCTGTAATATTGCGCCATCGCAAGAAATGAGTGCAGCTCTGTGCGATTCTTCGGCCTCTGCCGGCTCATGATCTCCTCCCTCTTCTCTTTGGATATCGAGACTCTATTGTAAGAGATTTCGTACCCCAAATATGTCACGCTTGTCTTTGCGAGTTGACATTTCTTCAAATTACATTTCAGGCCAAATAGTTTGATACGCCTGAAAATGTCTGTTAGATGGTCGATGTGCTCTTCCATCGTATTGGAGTACACGATAATGTCATCGATGTAACAAAATGCGTACTCTCCCGCCTTCTGTCCTCTTCTCCTCATGAAACCTCCCTCTGTCTGGTCATCATATTTGCTACTCAGCATGCTTTGCATCGCTTTCTGAAAGAGTCCCGGGGCCTGTTTGAGTCCCATCGGAAGTACTTTCCACTGATATATCTCCATTCCTACTACAAATGCAGTCAGCCATCTGGACTTTTCATCCAGTGGAATTTGCCAGAAGCCATTCTTCAGATCAATGACTGAGTATAGCTTGGCGTTCCGCAATACTCGCCTTCCTTCTTCAAGAGTAGATAATGGATTTCGTTCCTCCTCTAAAATTTTATTGACGCGGGCATAGTTAACCGTTAAGCGCCATTCTCCTCCCGGTTTAGGCACCAGTCTCGGTTGGGAAACTATTGGAGATGTCGATCTCTCAATGAAATCCTCATCGAGTAACTGCCGCGCTTGTTCTTCTGCGATCTTTGCTTCATGTATACTCAGATTTGCCCGTCGTGGCGCCGGTGAAGGCTCAGCACCTGGTATTTTACAAATAACCGCGGTGAAGTCTTTCGGCTTGACACATCCCGCTTGAGGGGGGTCAAAAATCATTTTGTTCGCCTTCAATCTCTCTTTCAAAACCTCTTTCTCCTTCTCCGTACCTGCTCCTCCTGCCAATTTCTCGTCTATCGCCGCCTTAAACTCCTCCTCTGACATTCTCTTTTGATGCTTGAGGGGTGCTCTGTCCTCCTCCAAGCCCAACTCTTCTTCTGATATATCGCCCATTCCCGTTTTTTCATATGTGGCAGTGTCTGGTTCGTCGTCCTCCGCCAGACCTACCAACATATCTATTAATCTCGCATATTGCAACGGAGCTTTTCGGATGTAGAAACCATCTAAGCATGTGAATGCTTGAGGAATCAATTTCAACTTGTCCTGGTCTCTGAGCTTCCGCTTGTATGCACTGCTCTGCTCACGAGTCCCGAGACGACAAGCCACCACTAAGTGTTGCTTCCGTGAGGGCACCGGTATCGGATGATCAATAAGCCGGTCCCGTATCTCCTGCGCCCATATCGCCTTCTCATTGTACGGGAGTATGACCGTATATGGTTTATTATTTTCAAAAAGAGTGCGTAGGCACTTTTTCACTTCTGTCAGTGAGCGCGGCCACGTAGGCTCGTCACCCCAGAATTCGGTAATAAAGCTTTTAATATCTTCTGCCGGGATATCAGGGAGTCGTCCCCTTCTCCTCGGTATGAACTCCTGTCTGTCCTTCTCTTCCACCTTTACGTGAAAGCAATACCCGTTGGTAATATATACATCGGCCCCTGCTCCTTCTTCAAATCTCGCCAACGATGGGCACCTTTTCCCCATGCATATAATCTCCTCTTTCCTCTTTTCAATGAGATCGTCTATCGACTTTTTATCCCATTGTGTAGAGACTGTAGCCGTATAGACCTCCGCCTCTCTCTTGTCTGACAGGTTTGAACCATCTTTAGACACCGCGTCCGTTGGCATATATGCCTCATATGCGTGTGTAATGGCCACCTGTTTCCCTTCCGATGCTACCCCTAGGTGTAGGGCCTCGTATGAGTCAATAGCATGGAGAGAGTCGACAGTATATTCTTCTCCTGGCTCTACGCCGTATATGACTCTTTTGGCGGCGCAATCAATCACTACGTTCATTGTCGCCAGTTGGTCGTACGACAAAAGAACAGATCCGTGGTATTCGGGGACAACGTATAAGTCCACTCGATATACTCGTCCGGATTTCAATTTAAAATTTAAAGTGATGATGCCCGTTATATCCGTCCGACTACTAACTCCTTTCAAGGTGCCAGATGATTTTTTCATATTAGTTTCTAACCACTCATGGTGTTTCGTAGTAAATTTCTGGCCCGGACAATATTAATATTCGCCATAGTATCATTACCAACGTTTATAAAGGTATTTAATGTTTCACAAAAAAGGTTCGTATAGCATAAAGCGTCTGGCCGGTGACTTTTTAAGGCCAATACAAGGAGCTTGTGTTCTAAAATCTGTATCCTTTTCTCGAGGTTCGCCTCCTCCTCCCTTTCCGCCGTTTTTGTAATGTCTTTTTGGGTATTGTTCACAGGCGAAGGATGATTGTCCTTGCTTTCTCTGTTTGAGACCGTGAGGAGAGGTTGATGTCCTCCATCCTCCTTGTCTATTGTCTGTCTCGGCAAGTTGATAAGATTAACTGCCGGTTCTATTTTTACTTTCTTCGGCTGTGGCTGCGACAGGCCCGCCTGCTTTCTCTTTGCCAGCGCTTTACTCGCCTGCCTATTAGCAGCATGCACTGTTTGTTGTCGTGATGGGTGTACTGGTATTGTACTACCTTTGAGTTGGTCTGTGGCCTGCTGTGGGCTCTTAGACTCACTGGTACCCTTGGTTGGGACCTGCACAACGGTGTATCGTGCAATGCATGTTGTTCTGTTTTCTCCCTCCTTCTCTAGTCATTAGACTACCTCAAATCTGTTACCTGAGTCGGCATCAGTGTCGCTAGTGGTTGCGCCTGATGTCGCATAGGCCTGTGGTGCTGAGGAACTCGAGCTTGAGCTCGAGCCATCTGCCCAGCCCCCATCTCTGTGGTACGGGCGCTCTGCGCTGCCGTATCCACCTCGGCCAACCCATCTTCCTCCTCCTCTACCTTGAAATACACCTCTTCCTCCTCCTCTTCTCACAAATCATCTCTCTCCCCCGCGAGTGTATGTGCCTCGTGCGAAAGGGGCTCCTCCTCCTCGATTGATTCCTCTCCCTCCTCCTCTTCCTCGTGTTCTACCTCTTCCTCTACTTGCGGCTTCTATGGCTGCCGTCTTCTGATCATCTCTAGCGAAAAGCGAATTGATCGCGTCAGCTAGTTCGTGGTCATGGTCCGCGACATCCTGTAACTTCCACCCCTGATCCTTGCGCAGTCGGCGCAGAACGGCGACGGTGTTGGTTTCGTCCGACCGTACGTTCTTGAGGAGTGTGTTTCGGATGCGGGTGTCCTCGACATCGTGGTTGTACGGGCATTTCTTATTTGTGTGTTTGAAGCATTGTGCCCGTGCCCACCAACGAATACAAGGTGTGTTAGCTTCACGACTGTTCTCTCTTGGTCGCTTTCCTAGAGATCGTTGCGTATGTGCGGCTTGCGGTTGAGCAGAAGCCGATGCAGAACCGATCAAGGATGCTGTCTGGCTGTCGAGCCTCTGACAAGCGGTCATTACTTCGGTCCACAACATTTTTGGGCTCACGGCCTTAGTCGTGGCCTCAAAGACGCTCATCTCCAAAAAGTTCAAGTGCTTTACCTTGTCGAAGGTTTTGCAGTCTTGCACGAGCAGTGTGAGCTTATTTTTGTTGTAGACGTGCAAAGCACTGAGGAAATATAGGAGTATGGCTTTGTGGTTATAAAAGAGAGTGTACTGGGTGCCCACATTTGTTAAGACAGATGCAAGCTGAGTGACAGACTGCAACTGCTCCGATACTAAGTCGAAAATTTCAAACCCAATCAATGTGCCAGTGCACACGTGTTGGTATCCACTTGCCTTAAAGTATCGAATGAGGGCAGCAATGGCCAGAGTACAACTCATCTCTGCATGTCCACCTTTCCTTGCTAGCTCCTCCTCTCCTCTGTACTTCTCGTAAGTTATACGATCAAAACCAGCTCCAAGGAGGGATCGATCACAGAGATGTTCTAGGACTTCATACTCCTGCTCCACCTCACACTGGTTTTGCTGGAAGCATCTGTCCATCTCATTGAACTTAGTCATGAGGGTCTTCTCTGTGTCAGCCTCATTGGCAGTGATAGCATAGAGCTTAAGGCCCCCTCCCCCAATTTTGATTTTAGCTAGGGCTGCCTGCAGCGCCTGCTTTTTCTTCTGGGAGTCAGTCAAGTTAATTACGGTCCCTCCCCCTTGGGGTCCTCCTCCTGAGGGTCCTCCTCCTGCTTTCTTGGGAGCTGGGTTAGATGTGGTAGGTGGAGCCGTTGGCTGTGGAGCCACCCGTGCTACTGCCATTGCCACAGCTATCTTCTCCTTCTGCTCCTTCTCCTCTTTCTGTCTCGTCTCTTCTTCTTTCACCTGTCGTGCTAGATGAGTCACGAACTGTGCAAGCCCTGTGGCACTAGAGAGGAAGTGTGCCTTTTCTCTCATGGAAGACTTATCAGCTCTGTTATTATTTGGGATTGTTTTGAGAGGGCCTTTAATGAGAGTGTGATTCTTCGTGTGGGCCCATTGTTTCCATGTTGGTTTTTGCTCCTTCCCCTCAAAGAGGCCCTTATGGAGTTGTGTGAGGCGTTCAAGCACCTGACAAGACTGGTCAACCTCCTCGTAAACAGGATGTTGCCTTGTGTTGTCTTTCAGTGCTTTGTACATTTCGTTGTAAGCCCGTGTGAAGGCAGTTACAAAAGCCTCAAGGGCAAACTCAATGCCACTTTGGTTTCTACCTTCGAACTTTCTTTCTAGATTCTTGATATTAGTGGGGACACCACAGACAGACAGCCATGCTGCAGTTGTGCGTTTATTTTTCCACTGTATGTTTGTGCGTTCATAAAATTCCGCAACGAGCACAGCAGCGTAGAGTGTTGCAGATATGTCGTATATGTCGCACAGTGTAAGAGTGTCGCCATACTTGATATCCTGCAATGGCACTCTTTCGTGCTCAAACCTCACTTTGTTGAAGAGAGGCTTCGCAAGGCCGGGAATTTCGATCAGGAGGTTGCTTTGACCTTGTCCTGGTCTATTCCTTTTCTCGTAAGGAATGTAGATGTGTGTTTTATAATAGGTTGGGTAGTTAAGGAAGAAGGACTCTTCATCATCATACGTAGCCAACTGTT
>WBZZ01006320.1:80000-82500 GCA_019918135.1 Paulinella micropora
CTACCTCGCGCATGTCCGCACACTTTGCAAGTCACCTTATCAAACTGCTTGTGACGTGCCTGCATCAAGCCACATGGATAGACAGATAGACAGATAGAAAGATAGAAAAATAGATAGACAGATAGACGGAAAAAATAGATTTATATACAGATATAACAGCGCACACTCGTGCTTGCATAGCCACACATAGACAGATAGGAAGACAGATAGACAGATAGACGAAAAAGATAGACGCACACACACACACACGCCCACACGTATAAATGTATGTATGTATGTATGTATACACTTATCAAGCTGCTGGTGGCGCGCTTGCACAGAGAGAGAGAGAGAGAGAGAGAGAGAGAGAGAGAGAGAGAGAGAGAGAGAGAGAGAGAGAGAGAGAGAGGAGAGAGAGGAAGAGAGAGAGAGAGAAAGAGAGAGAGAGAGAGAGAGAGAGAGGGAGGGAGGGAGAGATACAAACCCACACGTACGTACGTATGTACGTATGTATGTAATGTATGTATGTATGTATGCATGTATGCCAACCTGGAATTCATCGCAGGCTTTTTCCGCTTTCCATCCATTTTCAATCCTCTTATCTACCTCATCCTCCTACGTATATATATACGTACATACATACATACATACATACATACATACATACATACATACATACATACATATATATATATATATATATATATATATATATATATATAAGAGGTGTCTCAAAAGTTATGTCCGGATTTCGATTCTCTTTCTCTCTGGGAAGAAAGCCGAGATGGCTGGTTTCATTTCACGTGCAGAAACTACAGGCCCGCTGAAATGGTGTGATCAATCCTGTAGGCATGGGCCCTGGAACCCCGTCGAAAGAAGGAGAGGGGGGGAAAATAGAAAAAATTTGTGCGATTTTTTTGGGGCGTCCGCAAATGGGATGTCCCTCATGTTCGGTCGTCCTTACCGATGGGATGTCCCAGAACGGCCCTGAGTTGCTATGTCCTAGTATGCCCCAAAGACATTCCACAGCATGCAGCATCCTCGAGCCTCAAGCTCTTGTCCCATGATAAATCTAATATGTAACATTTTAAAAACGACACTCAATTTTTTTGAATTTTGAAACCCACCACTTTTCGATTCTTATTTTCTATCAAAAGAAGTCTGAGATAGCTGGTTTTATTCCATAGGCACAAAGTGCAGGAGACGTGTGATAGTGCGACATACCTAAATGCACGGGCCCTTGAACGACTCTTGGAAAAAAAAAAAAAAAAAAAAAAAACGGGGCAATGTCCCGAATTTTTTTGAGCATATACCTAAGATGGATGTACACCCAAACATCTATGTCATGTTCCCGGGGTGTCCCCAAGGCTCCTCCTCCTCCTCCTCCTCATACATACATACATATACATACATGCATTCCTCTTTCTCCTTCTCCTCCTTCTCATTCTCTCCTCAGGAGAAGGACTCGTTCTTGTTGTATGTATGTATGTATGTATGTATGTATGATGTTCCGCGGTGAGCCTGCGTTGTTCAGCGGGCGCAACACCCCATACCCCAAGCCCTTTCCAGCTTTGAAATCAAAGTTTTCCAAACCTACCCCAAATCACGCCTTGCCTGACAGTTTTGATCTTTCTGTCCCAACCATATGCAATTGGTTATATAGATGATAAAGCGAATGAAGAATCTCTGACTTGCATAGAGACTGAAGGAGTATAGTAAAGATTGAGCTCAGCGTTTCTGGACAAGCACGCGGGAAAACCAAAGGACATCGATTCTGGTGCTTTCTTAGTGAGAAAAAATGCTAACTTCTTTTGGTCACTTACCTCGCGAACAAGGCAGATTAGGTCCGTAGTAGATCGCAGTAAAGCGCTTATGGATATATATATTATTTGTATCCTTGCCTGCGTCCACTTCGGACAGAAATCAAGGAATGTGAGGTTGAGGTACCAGAATTCATCCTGATTTTCTCAACATTTCATACCTTTCTGTTAATCTCGTTGTAGAAGGTAAACCGTAGCAACTGTACAATAGTATGTTACTAAAGGCCTGCAGTGTATGCACATGAAGTAAAACCAGCTCTCACGGCCTTCTTCCCAGAGATAAAAAACATCAAAGTCCGGACATAACTTTTGAGACACGTCTTATATATATATATATATATACATATATATATATATATATATATATATATATATATATATATATATATATATATATATATATATATGTGTGTGTGTGTGTGTGTGTGTGTGTGTGTATGTCTGTATCACTGCGGACAATACAGTGGCAACCTATCTAACATTGACGTCCATCGTTCTCCATCAATTAAAAAAAAGAACGAAGTGCCACCCCCCCCCCCCCCCCCGCGCCCGTAATTTACGAGAAATTTGTTCGAGCATGTATTGATCCTGTTTGCGGTGCCACCGTGGGTTGGGGGGGGGGGGGGGGGGGGGATTCGAAGCGAATACGACAGTGCTGAAGCCATCATTGAAAAGTCTATCTATCTATCTATCTATCTATC
>WBZZ01006320.1:142500-145000 GCA_019918135.1 Paulinella micropora
TATCTATCTATCTATCTATCTATCTATCTATCTATCTATCTACCAGTCCATCCATAGAGTTTTTTACTGGATAACAAAAATACTTTGACATAGCGAAACAAAAAGGTTTCCTCAGTAACGTTGCAGGATGCCCCGAACACATTGCTGCAACTAAGGCTACCATCAGAAATGCAAAAGATCACTATCGCCAACTGGTCCTAGCATGGATCGACCTAAAAAACGCTTTTGGAAGCGTAAATCACAACTTGATCCAGTTTGCTCTCTGGTGGTACCACGTGCCCCCTATGTTTGCACGCATAATCTTCTTATATTACGAACTCTTGGTAGCCACAATCGAAGGGAAAGAATGGTCGTCAGAACCCTTCGTTTTTGCTGTGGGCGTCTTTCAAGGATGCTGCATCTCTCCTCTCCTTTTCAATATAGTTTTCAATTTACTACTTGACCTCCTATCATCGTTGACCAAAAACAACGCATACCACTTCAAACACAAAAACTCAACGGATGAAGTAATCGTGCACGAAGCTGCCTATGCTGACGACCTCAAACTACACAGCCGATCCACGAAACACTGTCAATCGTCCATCAACATGATAGACAGATTTCTGACATGGACCAGAACAATGGCCGCGAAACCGCCCAAATGCAAAAGCCTTGCTTTCAAATATTGGACTAAAGCCGATGACCGCAAGGGTCTCAAACGATTAATGCCGATATCGTTCCCACCTTTCGACCCCGCCCTTACTATTACTGGCAAACCAATTGACTTCATCGCTGACAAGCCTTTCAAGACCTCGGATGGATTGTCTACCATGACCTCAGCGAAAACGAACGAGCAGAAATCCAAAAGAAGTTCATTCTATCTATGCAAGCCATCGATAGCTGCTCGATCAATGGTTTTATGAAACTTTGGCTCTACCAACATTATGCTGTCCAGTCACTTGCCTGGCCATTTCTCATTTATGACCTCTGCTTATCTTTCGCCAAAACCCTTGAAAAAATTGCGACCCGCTTCCTCAAAAAATGGGCCAATATCTACAAAAGAGCTCTGGTCTCTTGCCTTTACCGCCCACGCTCGAAATTCGGTCTACAGCTCCAGTCCATCGTCTCTTTTTACCAGCGACTTCAAATCAACCGTGCTCACATGCTGAAGTACTGCCCAGATAAACACCTCTCGTCCATCTATGCGATGAACCTGACGAAACACGAAACGTTCTGAACTATCTGGAAACCAGAGCGTGTGCTCGAAAAGCTTGAGGCACAAGTTGATTTTGAATTCAAACATCGAGGCCAATCCGATCATCTCGGACTTGGCCATGGTCGCTACCCAAAAGAACATTCCACCACAGACCGCAAAGACAGGATTTTAGAATTAGCTGCTGAGACAATACTTGAGACAACCACAGTGCATGATATGGACAAAGCCATGCAAGGGTGCTTTCTTCGTTTTGAAGACGCATGCCCCTTTGACCTCTCCTGGACTCGCCTCATCGGAACCCGTAATCCCCGTTTAATCTCTTGGGTCATCAACGCAAGCACAAACTCGGTTATTACCCCCGACCTTAGACGTCTGTGGGGAATCATTCCCAACAACAAGTGTGCCCTCTGTTCTGGTCAAGCACACCTATGCCACATCCTCTCCGGTTGCCATGTTGCCCTCAAACAAGGCCGCTATACCTGGCGTCATGACTCTGTGCTCTGCACTATTGAAGCTCCCCTTCAAAAACACATCGAGAGCCATAACAAACGCTGCCCTATAGACCAAAATGAATCAAAGTCTATGTTTGTGAAAGAGGGCGAGCAGAAGCCTAAGAGACAGTCATTTCATCGACCATCCCTACTTGACACTGCAAACGATTGGCAACTCCAAACCCAATACACCGGTTCTGAGCAAGCCTTTCCTGTCCACATCTGTGTCACTGACCTCCGCCCCGATATTGTTGTCTGGTCATTGTCTACCAAGAAGTGTATACTGATCGAACTCACGTGCCCGGTCGAGGAAAACATCCTTGACGCACGAGCCTACAAGACCAGCCGATACAATAGGCTCAAATCTCAAATCGAGGACAACGGATGGACCTGCCACCTTCGACCAATCGAATGCGGGGCTCGCGGCATGGTATCGTTCTCTGTTCATCGATGTTTCCGCGCCTTGGGTTTTTCCCATCCCCAATCCAAATCCCTTTGCTTCAAGCTATCGTCCTGCGTAGCTCGTTGCTCTTTTGCGATTTATCGCTCCTGTGCAGTCAAAAATTGGACTAATCTTCCTCTAGTCCGTATCGGTGACTGCAATCCGTCATAGCCGTCCAGTGTTGCATAGCCCGGGCTAGGTCCCTTCGGGGGTTTAGGCCTTATATAATGTCATCATTGTAGCTTGCGCAAGCTTACGGTGCTCAAAACACTTGGACTAACGGCTTCCTTTTCTTTCTCTTCTTCCTTATCCTCCCACTCTCCATTCCTAGATTGCCTTTTTCTTCAACGTCCTTCCTCTTCTTTTCCCAGA
>WBZZ01006320.1:150000-152500 GCA_019918135.1 Paulinella micropora
TCAAGTCCTACCATCTGGGCCCTGTCGCCAGTTCGATTCCCGTCGGTGCCACCAGTATTTTCATTGAACATACCGGTCCGTCTGGAAGTGTTGGAACTGCCCTTGCGGGGGTGTCATTAGAGCCTATCGTCAATTATTATTATTATTATACCATCTGGGCCCTGTCGCCAGTTCGATTCCCGTCGGTGCCACCAGTATTTTCATTGAACATACCGCTCCGTCTGGACCAGTATTTTCATTGAACATACCGGTCCGTCTGGAAGTGTTGGAACTGCCCTTGCGGGGGTGTCATTAGAGCCTATCGTCAATTCTTCGTACTCCCCTCACGGGTGAGACGATGGAGGCGCATGTGCAGGTTTGCATCAGCCATTGACAGAGAAGCACTATTATTATTATTATTATTATTATTATTATTATTATCATCATTATTAATACACACGCATACACACGCGTCTAAGCACTGGGAAAGGTGGGGAGGGGGGGGGGATGGGTGGTAGCCCCAGACAGAACATGCATAATACACTTGCAAACTTTCACACACACAGACACACACACACACACACACCCACAAACACGAACACACATCTCATCACTTGCAAAGGGTGCGAGCTAAGCCTGTTCACAGTGTTCGGCCCACTCTGCTTTCACTGCAAACTAGAGCCTTCATGATTTTCATTCATTCCGCCTACGCTACTTTCACTGCAAAATCCTAAAGGCTCTAGTTTGCGGTGAAAACGAGGGTTTATACGTCAAAGTGGCCGGAAAGTAGGGTGACCGGAATACTTAGCAAAACCTTAATAATAATAATAATAATAATAATAATAATAATAATAATAATAATAATAATAATAATAATAATAGTGCTTCTCTGTCAATGGCTGATGCATTTCTGCACATGCGCCTCCATCGTCTCACCCGTGAGGGGAGTACGAAGAATTGATACCGGTCCGTCTGGAAGTGTTGGAACTGCCCGTGCGGGGGTGTCATTAGAGCCTATCGTCAATTTTTCGTACTCCCCTCACGGGTGAGACGATGGAGGCGCACGTGCAGATTTGCATCAGCCATTGACAGAGAAGCACTATTATTATTATTATTATTATTATTATTATTATTATTATTATTATTATTATTATTATTATTATTATTATTATTATTATTATACCATCTGGACCCTGTCGCCAGTTCGATTCCCGTCGGTGCCACCAGTATTTTCATTGAACATACCGCTCCGTCTGGACCAGTATTTTCATTGAACATACCGGTCCGTCTGGAAGTGTTGGAACTGCCCTTGCGGGGGTGTCATTAGAGCCTATCGTGTTCAATGAAGATACTGGTGGCACCGACGGGAATCGAACTGGCAACAGGGCCCAGATGGTAGAACTTGACCACTGGGCTATCACGGTGTCCATAATAATAATAATAATAATAATAGTAATAATAATAATAATAATAATAATAATAATAATAATAATAATAATAATAGTGCTTCTCTGTCAATGGCTGATGCATTTCTGCACATGCGCCTCCATCGTCTCACCCGTGAGGGGAGTACGAAGAATTGACGATAGGCTGTAATGACACCCCCGCAAGGGCAGTTCCAACACTTCCTATAATAATAATAATAATAATAATAATAATAATAATAATAATAATAATAATAATAATAATAATAATATAATAATAATAGTGCTTCTCTGTCAATGGCTGATGCAAATCTGCACATGCGCCTCCATCGTCTCACCCGTGAGGGGAGTACGAAGAATTGACGATAGGCTCTAATGACACCCCCGCACGGGCAGTTCCAACACTTCCAGACGGACCGGTATGTTCAATGAAAATACTGGTGGCACCGACGGGAATCGAACTGGCGACAGGGCAATACAATAATAATAATAATAATAATAATAATAATAATAATAATAATAATAATAATAATAATAATAATAATAATAATCTTACAGGCTCCACATGCATAACAGACATGCGCGCACACACACACACATACAGAGAGAGAGAGAGAGAGAGAGAGAGAGAGAGAGAGAGAGAGAGAGATCTGTTCTACGCCACCCGCAAGTTCCGCTTTCTGGTGCCACTTGTCTGGGCTTTTTGCTTTTCCTGAAAAAGCCTGGCCTGTGGTGCCACTTGTCTGGGCTTTTTTGCTTTTCCTGAAAAATCCTGGCCTGTGGTGCCACTTTTTGCTTTTTCCTGAAAAAAGCCTGGCCTGTGGTGCCAGTTTTTGCTTTTCCTGAAAAAAGCCTGGCCTGTGGTGCCACTTTTGCTTTTCCTGAAAAAAGCCTGGCCTGTGGTGCCACTTTTTGCTTTTCCTGAAAAAGCCTGGCCTGTGGTGCCACTTTTTGCTTTTCCTGAAAAAAAGCCTGGCCTGTGGTGCCACTTTTTGCTTTTCCTGAAAAAAGCCTGGCCTGTGGTGCCACTTTTTGCTTTTCCTGAAAAAAGCCTGGCCTGTGGTGCCACTTTTGCACCCGAACCCCGACATTTTGGG
>WBZZ01006320.1:185000-187500 GCA_019918135.1 Paulinella micropora
GTCGACAGACAGAGAAATAGGGGATGGTGTGGGTGTGCTGGGCCCGTGGTGGGGTGCCTTATGTGTGCCTAGCCATACGCCTATAAGTCATATGCCGAAATAGCGACGGGAAGCACAATCCTGTTCCTTCAGGGTGCCCTTTCTCGCTTGTTGAGCCCGGAATAAAACCCACAGTGCTCTGTCGGTTTATACTAGACTGTCGAACAGTCTCGAAACTCCATCTGCTTACTGGGCCCTCTGTAATGGAGGTGGGAGCTCGTTCTGCAAGGGGCGCTTTATGGAACGAGCCCTGGCCCCGCCTGGTACTAGGGAGCTTTGGTATCGCCTGTATCAGTCCCTTCCGTGCAAACATCACGGCTTAGCTGGGCATCGGAAATCAGAAGCTCCTTTTTTCTGACATTAGTCGATATTTCATCTATCTATCTATCTATCTATCTATCTATCTATCTATCTATCTATCTATCTATCTATCTATCTATCTATCTATCTATCTATCTATCTATCTATCTATCTATCTATCTATCTATCTATCTATCTATCTATCTATCTCGCCGTCACCCTCCCAGTGCGTGCTCTGCACTGCCTGAACCCCCTGGAGAAGATTTTGCTCATGTTCACCCTTACGAAGATCTTTCGGGCCTCCTCGAAAAGAAGAGTCCAAAAGCGCACGTCCATCCGGACTACAAGTCGCAACCCGGCACCATCAACCTGGATTCCACCCACTGTGTTGACGCCGAGACATACTCTCATTTCGTCCATCGGACAAGAAGTGCCCCGAAAGAACCAACCGAAAGAAGAAAACGCCTGGTATTGCCATCAACACCAAGCGAATGGAAAGGCATTGAAGAAGAACTCCAATCCGCACTCCCTCTCATCCTCCCCTCCTCTCTCATCAAACGCCTGTCGTGTGACGAAGCAGTAGCGAAATTTGAAAGATATCTCTACGACTTCATATCACAACGGGTAACAAAAACACAAGAACAAACTCATGAGCGAAAAAACCGCCACGTAATCCGGCTCCAAACAGAACTCACGCAAAACCGACAACAAAAACTGGTCCAAAAGAGACATCTGCGAGATCTCAAAAGGGCAGGTTCAATTCCAGCTGCTGTTGCAAAAAGCCTGCAAAAAACTTGGCGAGTATTATTGAAGACCGGTAACCGCCTCCGCCGTCGTCTCAAGGAAGCAACTTTAAGCTCCGCTCAACGACACGCAAATACACGCTTCCGAACTGACCCTCATAAGTTTGCCAAAAATCTGTTTCATCCCCCCTCAACCCAAACCACTTCCTCCCTATCCAAAGAAGACTGTGATTCCTACTTTCCCAACCTATACAAAGACTCTAATCGTGAACAAACCTACGTGCCCTTACCTGAAATGGTTCGCCCACCTCTACCAACTGTCCCCTTTGACCTCAAGCCACCGTCCTCTTGGAAACCAAAAGATCTGTGCTCGCTAAGCGTAATGGTGCAGCCCCTGGCAGAGATGGTATTAGCTACCTTGTTTACAAGAGACTTCCCACCGCTTTATCTTTCTTACACAAACTCATTGTCAAGTGTTGGACAACTGATGTAGCTAACAGCTGGGCCCACGCTGCTATCTCCCTCCTTCATAAGGACGGCGATCCACTTCAGGCCTCAAACTATCGTCCGATTGCTCTGACAAACTGCTCGGGTAAGGTATTTTTCTCTTTGTGGTCAAAACGCCTAGAGAGTTTTCTGCTGGATAACAAAAATACTTTGACAGAGCAAAACAAAAGGGTTTCCTCCGTAACGTTGCAGGATGCCCCGAACACATTGCTACCACAAAGGCTACCATCAGAAATGCAAAAGATCACTATCGCCAACTGGTCATAGCATGGATTGACCTACAAAACGCTTTTGGAAGCGTAAATCACAACTTGATCCAGTTCGCTCTCTGGTGGTACCACGTCCCCCCTATGTTTGCACGCATAATCTTCTTATATTACGAACTCTTAGTAGCCACAATCGAAGGGAAAGAATGGTCGTCAGAACCCTTCGTTTTTGCTGTGGGCGTCTTTCAAGGATGCTGCATCTCTCCTCTCCTTTTCAATATAGTTTTCAATCTACTACTTGACCTCCTATCATCGTTGACCAAAAACAACGGTTACCATTTCAAACATAAGACTCAACGGATGAAGTAATCGTGCACGAAGCTGCCTATGCTGACGACCTCAAACTACACAGCCGATCCACGAAACACTGTCAATCGTCCATCAACATGATAGACAGATTTCTGACATGGACCAGAACAATGGCCGCGAAACCGCCCAAATGCAAAAGCCTTGCTTTCAAATATTGGACTAAAGCCGATGATCGCAAGGGTCTCAAACGATTAATGCCGATATCGTTCCCACCTTTCGACCCCGCCCTTACTATTACTGGCAAACCAATTGACTTCATCGCTGACAAGCCTTTCAAGACCTCGGATGGATTGTCTACCATGACCTCAGCGAAAACGAACGAGCAGAAATCCAAAA
>WBZZ01006320.1:232500-237500 GCA_019918135.1 Paulinella micropora
GATAGATAGGTAGATAGGTAGGTAGGTAGGTAGATAGATAGGTAGATAGGTAGGTAGATAGATAGGTAGGTAGGTAGATAGATAGGTAGATAGGTAGATAGATAGGTAGGTAGGTAGGTAGGTAGGTAGATAGGTAGGTAGATAGATAGGTAGGTAGGTAGGTAGATAGATAGGTAGATAGGTAGGTAGATAGATAGGTAGGTAGATAGGTAGGTAGATAGGTAGATAGGTAGGTAGGTAGGTAGGTAGGTAGACAGGTAGGTAGATAGATAGGTAGGTAGGTAGGTAGATAGATAGGTATATAGGTAGGTAGATAGATAGATAGGTAGATAGGTAGGTAGATAGGTAGATAGATAGGTAGATAGGTAGGTAGATAGGTAGATAGGTAGATAGATAGGTAGATAGGTTGGTAGGTAGATAGGTAGGTAGGTAGATAGGTAGATAGGTAGGTAGGTAGGTAGATAGATAGATAGATAGGTAGGTAGATAGATGGGTAGGTAGGTAGATAGATAGGTAGATAGGTAGGTAGATAGGTAGGTAGGTAGGTAGGTAGGTGGATAGGTAGGTAGATAGATAGGTAGGTAGGTAGGTAGATAGATAGGTAGATAGGTATGTAGATAGATAGGTAGGTAGGTAGATAAAAAGGTAGATAGGTAGGTAGATAGGTAGATAGGTAGGTAGATAGGTAGATAGGTAGATAGATAGGTAGATAGGTAGGTAGGTAGGTAGGTAGGTAGATAGGTAGGTAGGTAGATAGGTAGATAGGTAGGTAGGTAGGTAGATAGATAGATGGATAGGTAGGTAGGTAGGTAGATAGATAGGTAGATAGGTAGGTAGATAGATAGGTAGGTAGATAGGTAGATAGATAGGTAGATAGGTAGGTAGGTAGGTAGATAGGTAGATAGGTAGGTAGATAGGTAGATAGGTAGATAGGTAGATAGGTAGGTAGGTAGGTAGATAGATAGGTAGATAGGTAGGTAGATAGATAGGTAGGTAGGTAGATAGATAGGTAGATAGGTAGGTAGATAGGTAGGTAGGTAGGTAGGTAGGTAGATAGGTAGGTAGATAGATAGGTAGGTAGGTAGGTAGATAGATAGGTAGATAGGTAGGTAGATAGATAGGTAGGTAGATAGGTAGGTAGATAGGTAGATAGATAGGTAGATAGGTAGGTAGGTAGGTAGGTAGGTAGACAGGTAGGTAGATAGATAGGTAGGTAGGTAGGTAGATAAGTAGGTAGATAGGTAGGTAGATAGATAGATAGGTAGATAGGTAGGTAGATAGGTAGATAGATAGGTAGATAGGTAGGTAGATAGGTAGATAGGTAGATAGATAGGTAGATAGGTTGGTAGGTAGATAGGTAGGTAGGTAGATAGGTAGATAGGTAGGTAGGTAGGTAGATAGATAGATAGATAGGTAGGTAGATAGATGGGTAGGTAGGTAGATAGATAGGTAGATAGGTAGGTAGATAGGTAGGTAGGTAGGTAGGTAGGTGGATAGGTAGGTAGATAGATAGGTAGGTAGGTAGGTAGATAGATAGGTAGATAGGTATGTAGATAGATAGGTAGGTAGGTAGATAAATAGGTAGATAGGTAGGTAGATAGGTAGATAGGTAGGTAGATAGGTAGATAGATAGGTAGATAGGTAGGTAGGTAGGTAGGTAGGTAGATAGGTAGGTAGGTAGATAGGTAGATAGGTAGGTAGATAGGTAGATAGGTAGATAGATAGGTAGATAGGTAGGTAGGTAGGTAGGTAGGTAGATAGGTAGGTAGGTAGATAGGTAGATAGGTAGGTAGGTAGGTAGATAGATAGATGGATAGGTAGGTAGGTAGGTAGATAGATAGGTAGATAGGTAGGTAGATAGATAGGTAGGTAGATAGGTAGATAGATAGGTAGATAGGTAGGTAGGTAGGTAGATAGGTAGGTAGATAGATAGGTATAGGTAGGTAGATAGGTAGGTAGATAGGTAGATAGATAGGTAGATAGGTAGGTAGATAGGTAGATAGGTAGATAGATAGGTAGATAGGTAGGTAGATAGATAGGTAGGTAGATAGGTAGGTAGGTAGATAGGTAGATAGGTAGGTAGGTAGGTAGATAGATAGATAGATAGGTAGGTAGATAGATAGGTAGGTTGGTAGATAGGTAGGTAGATAGATAGGTAGGTAGATAGATAGGTAGGTAGGTAGGTAGATAGATAGGTAGATAAGTATTTAGATAGATAGGTAGGTAGGTAGATAGATAGGTAGATAGGTAGGTAGATAGGTAGGTAGGTAGGTAGGTAGGTAGATAGGTAGGTAGATAGATAGGTAGGTAGGTAGGTAGATAGATAGGTAGATAGGTAGGTAGGTAGATAGGTAGGTAGATAGGTAGGTAGATAGGTAGGTAGATAGGTAGATAGGTAGATAGGTAGATAGATAGGTAGATAGGTAGGTAGGTAGTTAGGTAGGTGGGTAGGTATGTAGGTAGATAGGTAGGTAGGTAGGTAGATTGATAGATAGATAGGTAGGTAGATAGATAGGTAGATAGATAGGTAGATAGGTAGGTAGATAGGTAGGTAGGTAGGTAGGTAGGTAGATAGGTAGGTAGATAGATAGGTAGGTAGGTAGGTAGATAGATAGGTAGATAGGTAGGTAGATAGATAGGTAGGTAGGTAGATAGGTAGGTAGATAGCCAGATAGGTAGATGTATAGGTAGATAGGTAGGTAGGTAGGTAGGTAGATAGGTAGGTAGGTAGATAGGTAGATAGGTAGGTAGGTAGGTAGATAGATAGGTAGATAGGTAGGTAGATAGATAGGTAGGTAGGTAGATAGATAGGTAGATAGGTAGGTAGATAGGTAGGTAGGTAGGTAGGTAGGTAGATAGGT
The DNA here is from genome assembly GCA_019918135.1 of Paulinella micropora. Classification (NCBI taxonomy): domain Eukaryota; phylum Cercozoa; class Imbricatea; order Euglyphida; family Paulinellidae; genus Paulinella; species Paulinella micropora. The sequence goes on from WBZZ01006320.1 coordinate 235,362, forward strand.
AGGTAGATAGATAGGTAGGTAGGTAGGTAGATAGATAGGTAGATAGGTAGGTAGATAGATAGGTAGGTAGGTAGATAGATAGGTAGATAGGTAGGTAGATAGGTAGGTAGGTAGGTAGGTAGGTAGATAGGTAGGTAGATAGATAGGTAGGTAGGTAGGTAGATAGATAGGTAGATAGGTAGATAGATAGGTAGATAGGTAGGTAGATAGGTAGGTAGGTAGGTAGGTAGGTAGATAGGTAGGTAGATAGATAGGTAGGTAGGTAGGTAGATAGACAGGTAGATAGGTAGGTAGATAGATAGGTATGTAGATAGGTAGGTAGGTAGGTTGGTAGGTAGGTAGATAGGTAGGTAGGTAGATAGGTAGGTAGATAGGTAGGTAGGTAGATAGATAGGTAGGTAGATAGATAGGTAGATGGATAGATAGATAGGTAGATAGGTAGGTAGATAGGTAGGTAAGTAGGCAGGTAGGTAGATAGGTAGGTAGATAGATAGGTAGGTAGGTAGGTAGTAAGATAGGTAGATAGGTAGGTAGATAGATAGGTAGGTAGATAGGTAGGTAGATAGGTAGATAGATAGGTAGATAGGTAGGTAGGTAGATAGGTAGGTAGATAGATAGGTAGGTAGGTAGGTAGATAGATAGGTAGATAGGTAGGTAGATAGATAGATAGGTAGATAGGAAGATAGATAGGTAGATAGATAGGTAGATAGGTAGGTAGATATGTAGATAGGTAGATAGATAGGTAGATAGGTAGGTAGGTAGGTAGGTAGGAAGATAGGTAGGTAGGTAGATAGGTAGGTAGGTAGGTAGATAGATAGATAGATAGGTAGGTAGATAGATGGGTAGGTAGGTAGATAGATAGGTAGATAGGTAGGTAGATAGGTAGGTAGGTAGGTAGGTAGGTAGATAGGTAGGTAGATAGGTAGGTAGGTAGGTAGGTAGATAGGTAGGTAGATAGATAGATAGGTAGGTAGATAGATAGGTAGGTAGATAGATAGGTAGATAGGTAGATAGATAGGTAGATAGGTAGGTAGGTAGGTAGGTAGGTAGATAGTTAGGTAGGTAGATAGGTAGGTAGGTAGGTAGGTAGATAGATAGATAGATAGTTAGGTAGATAGATGGGTAGGCAGGTAGATAGATAGGTAGATAGGTAGGTAGATAGGTAGGTAGATAGGTAGGTAGGTAGATAGGTAGGTAGGTAGATAGGTAGGTAGGTAGGTAGATAGATAGGTAGATAGGTAGGTAGATAGATAGGTAGGTAGATAGATAGATAGGTAGGTAGATAGATAGGTAGGTAGATAGATAGGTAGGTAGGTAGATAGATAGGTAGGTAGGTAGGTAGGTAGGTAGATAGGTAGGTAGATAGATAGGTAGGTTGGTAGGTAGATAGATAGGTAGATAGGTAGGTAGATAGATAGGTAGGTAGGTAGATAGATAGGTAGATAGGTAGGTAGATAGGTAGGTAGGTAGGTAGATAGATAGGTAGATAGGTAGGTAGATAGGTAGGTAGGTAGGTAGGTAGGTAGGTAGATATTTAGGTAGATAGATAGGTAGGTAGGTAGGTAGATAGATAGGTAGATAGGTAGGTAGATAGGTAGGTAGGTAGGTAGGTAGATAGGTAGATAGGTAGGTAGTCAGGTAGGTAGGTAGATAGGTAGGTAGAGAGATAGGTAGGTAGGTAGGTAGATAGATAGGTAGATAGGTATGTAGATAGATAGGTAGGTAGGTGGATAGATAGGTAGATAGGTAGGTAGGTAGGTAGGTAGGTAGATAGGTAGGTAGATAGATAGGTAGGTAGGTAGGTAGATAGATAGGTAGATAGGTAGGTAGATAGATAGGTATGTAGATAGGTAGGTAGATAGGTAGATAGATAGGTAGATAGGTAGGTAGATAGGTAGGTAGATAGATAGATAGGTAAATAGGTAGGTAGGTAGATAGATAGGTAGATAGGTAGGTAGGTAGATAGATAGGTAGATAGGTAGGTAGATAGATAGGTAGGTAGGTAGGTAGGTAGATAGATAGGTAGGTAGGTAGGTAGATAGATAGGTAGATAGGTAGGTAGATAGATAGGTAGGTAGATAGGTAGGTAGATAGGTAGATAGATAGGTAGTTAGGTAGGTAGGTAGGTAGGTAGGTAGG
>WBZZ01006321.1:0-12500 GCA_019918135.1 Paulinella micropora
ATCGAACTTTAGCTTCTTAATCTCTCTCACACGACGTTGATATCGTTCGGTGGAGGACTCCATAGGCGCAACCATCATAAGGACGGTGCTACCACTAAAAGGTACACCGCTGCGGGTACGTGACGGTAGGGCATCTCGGGAGTTACTTTTTGAAGTCTGCTCTGGACTTGTGGAGGCTGTACCGGCCGCCGCATTCCCGCCGGATGGGTTCCCCACCTCCGCTTCGGCCGCTGGGGCAGCAGGATCGGGGACGACTGCTTCGGCCGCCGGGGCTGCAGCTTCAAGAACCGTACTACCCGACGTGCCATCGGTGGCTGCAGGAACAGTGACAGCCGCATTGGGCTCGCCGTCACCGTCACCCTCGCCAGCCGGTGGGGTCGCCTGCCTATCTGTGGCGAAAGTCACAGCGCGTGGAGGGGCAGTACGGGCCGATGACTGCTCGACCCGGGGCGATTCGACTCAGGGGGCCCTTACCGTCGGCCAATTCTTCCCCTTGTTCGGGTGAGAAAGAGAATAGAGGCTGTACCTTCGATTCATCTTCCTCTTCGACCAACCTTCCTTCCCGTCGTCCCTCGTACGGGGAGACGAAAAGTGTGCCGTTGTCCTCATACCGGGCGTCCGGAAGGGAGGAAAACGAGCCCGGGAAGCTTGGGCTCCGGCGAGAAAACGTCGGAGTCGGAACTGAGCCGTATCCTGATGCTTGTGGGGAAAGTAACCCCTCAGAGGCCGGTGGCGGTTGGTTAAACAGAGACCGTTGTGCCTCTGACCCGCTTATAGGGCCCAAACTGCTTCCTGTGGGACGAAAACCTCGACTTGCAAAGGATGGGAGGGGCCCACCGCCTCGTCGTGGGCCTGGTGAGGGAAATCTCATCGGAGTAGGGGCTGCCAGGGGACATAAAGTCGGAGCTGCCGACGACGATGACGACGACGATGATGCAGGCAATCCAGTTGTCGCCGTAGCCATAGGCATCGCCGTTGTCGTGGTCGTAGTTGTTGTTGCAGCTGCCGGCTGAGGACGAGATGGCCCCATGGTAGGAGCCGCCGTACCCGTGGGCACGGGGCCCGTCACGTAGCGTAGAGAGCTGGGGACGTAATCCGGGAATTGAACCCAACCGACCTTTTTCGCAAGGTCGTTGTAGCGGCTAATAGCTAAATCTCTCTCTCCCCTAAAAGAGGTCCACTTGTGGAAAATAGAGGGGTCAAGCCAGTAATCCACCATTTGCTTGAGGGGCTGCATGAGGATAAAAGGCTCCTCCTCAAGGTTGAGAAGGCCATCCTTAACTGCTTTCGCTAGGAGGGGGCAAAGGTCTTTTTCTAGAGTCATGAGGACTACCTTGATGAAGTGGGCGCGGCTGATTCCATCCTTCTGGGGGGAGAGCTTCTTTGCCGAGCCGTCCTTGAGTGCCTTCCGGTACGTATCCATGAAAGGGACCTTGAGGGTGGTATGCAGGGTGCGAAAAATGTTGAGACACTCTTCACGTGTTGTAGTAGACTTCCTTGGAGACCAGGTCGTAATTGGGGCGTGGAAAAGAGGCTGGAAGACTCATTTTGTCACACCTGAACGTAAAAGATCCACCGTGTAGCAAAAAGGTCTGGAATTTGCAAAGGAGACCTTGTGGGATGATTGCTACTCGATAGTCTTGACTGAGGGACTGTCCTATGTATGCAATGAACTTGAACAGACTTGAACAGACTTGAACAGAACTTGAATACATAGTATAAAGTCGCCTCTCTGCGTGTGGTGAGCATGCACAACGGTCACCATGCACGGCCACTCGAAGACAGGTGAACTAGCTGCCCTGTGTGGGTGTGATGAGTGACCTTGAGCTTGCTCGCTGTTGGTGATTCCAAAAGCAGGTAGGAGTTCCCCAATTCGAGCTGTTAACAGCACACACAAAGTGTGACTCTTCCGAAAATATAGGGAAATTCGAATTGTAAGTCTTGACTAACCTCCTGTGAGGAAATTGCCAACCGGCATTCAAATGAATACACACACTGCTGTCATTTGATCTCAAAATACTTCAGAGAACAGGGTACCGGGTACCAAAAGACGCTGGGATGGTCAATTCCAGTTTATTTATTAATAGTACATTCTCTTGACAGACTACTTGTCCCTTGCGAAACAAAGCAAATTCTAAGAACTAACGAGAATATTTCAAGTGCTAGCACGAGTTGTGTAGCGGTTGGAGTTGTTCAAGTCAGTCTGGAAAAAATAAAGTAAAATGCCACTTTACCTGGTGTGTTGCCTATTTTATCTATAAATAATTATGACTGGGCACAGGAAAAAGCGGTCTAAAAAATAAAGTTTTAGATATGGGAAAAAAGGAAATAGTTAACATTTTCTAAAAAGCTAACATGTAAAGGGAAATAAATTGATCTGTTAACTGCAGTTGAAAACGTAACAACTCACTCGTGACAAGTTATGACAGATGATAAATAAATGGAAAAATGAAGTAACGGAACTAAAAATAGAACTATAAACTTGAAGTAAAAACTTGAAGAAAGTTTAACACAATATTAATGTTTCGGTCCGGTACGGATTCATTCCGATAAAAGAATTATGAAATTTGCCCTTGAGGGGGGATTATGTACTATCAACAGCCCCAGAGGCTGCTTATCCGGAATTCGATCAATATTTATTTATTAATAATTGAAACCTTTAAAAGGCTAACAGCTACTGGCCTTTTCAGGTTCTTAGCCACCATTTGCCGGTATTTGCGTATGCCGGCCGGACACTTTGAATTACCTTTTTGTACGGCATTTGCCTTTCTGTCCTCGCTTTCTTTGCCTTGTGACCCTTTGGGACAGAAGACATTCTCGCTTTCTCGTACTGTTTTATTATTGAATTCTCACTACACACCTTGGAGTGGTCGCAACTGTAACGCATCATATATACTTTTGGTGTAACTTTCTGTTGCCTCTTCAGTGTTCTAAAGGTTTGACGCTTAATCATAAGCTTGCTAATTATTTGTTTCGGTCTTCATGACCAACAAAACTTTCCCATCGCGAAAAGGACTGAGGGCGCGGTCCAAAGCCATATCCATTTGCTCGGGGAAAACAAAATTTTCTACCTGTTCCTTAAGAGCTCCACTGCGAGCCATATCTGTCAATGTTTTGATCATCTGCATGCGGTCTGCCACAGAGTGCTCTTTCAACCAGCGTGACATCCAGAAGCCCCGCAAGCTGATGTCTGCAAAGATAAGTTTCGCAGTGGAGACTTGCACAGGCCGCTTGGACATGCCGCCGTAAGTCACCAAGGTGCCCCGTTTGGCCAGCCGCTTGGCCATATTGGCAGCAGCCGTTCCGCCGACACAGTTCAGACCCAGACGAGGCGACGCATCTGCTATCCCTGCTGCGGATACCGCCGCCTTGTAGGCGCTGTCGTCAGCCAAAACGTCCGGAGTAATCACTGACAAGAAGCGAGACATCATGTGTCATAGGAAATCAAAAGCAAGGCAAAACGTGCCAAGTCGGAGCAAGACAAACATACCAAGGTCGGAGCCGAGGGACACTAACTTGCTTTCCAACTCTTTGAAATTTTCCCTCTGTCTTACAACGTTAATTGTCCGAAGTCCCAGGTGGCGCGCGATCTGAACAACGGCAAGGCCTACTCCACTGTTGGCACCGTTCTGCAAGACCACATCGCCTGGGCGAACCACAAACACAGCAGGTAATGAACTCGAGCATCTCAGCTGATGGAACCTGCATGAAGCTGCTGGAAGTCGTGGAGCATCCGATAGGCGGTACAAGGGTTGACCGCGATGGTGGCGGCCATGGAAAGCGGCAGTGCAGGCGAGACGCGGTCCACCTGTGTCTCTGGCAAGATCGCATGTTCACGCCATGTACCCAACCCAGGCTCGGCGGGAATCACGTGGTCACCCACGACCAGCGACTTGACGGCTGACCCCACCTGCAGCACGCGCGCCACGCCCTCATTGCCGCCCACTGCGGGCAGCGGCGGCAACAGACTGTAGACCCCTTCCAGCATGTTGATGTCTGCCGGGTTGATAGGAGCAGCCAGAATCCCCAACAAGACGTCTGTGGGACCCAAGGACGCCTCGCTCACCTCGCGCGGGACGACTCGCAAAACCTCCTGGAAGCACAGGCATTCACCAGCATCCGTACCATCGTCCGCGCACTGCCTAGGAAAAGCCTCCTCCAAGACAGTGTCCTGGAATGTGTACCTTTGGAGGTCCATGCTTTTCGTAAATGGCTGTGTACGATTTGAATGAACGTGCCTTCCCAGACACCAACGAGGCAGTAGGTAGGGCTCGTCGAAGCAAAAGCACGCGTGTGCTCTGCCCAGCAAGAAACATGTCGCCACCAGTACCAGCTGGCAACCGACACCTATCCACACAGATGCGGATAAGAAGATTGCGGGAAGATGATAAACCGTCACAAACACACTCTCTCTCTCTCTCCTCTGAATCTTGTTGCGGTTGCTGCTGTTGCTGTTGCCTGTTATCGCTTTTGTTGTTTTCCCCGTCAGGGCCATCTATGATAAAGTAGAAACTGGCAGAATAAAAATGGGGTTTCGGGCGTGTATTTCGACCATCTTGGTCTGAGCTTGTTGTTGTATGAGAAATTTCGTGAAGGTCGACTTGCTGAAGCAGCCCAAACACTGCAATTTGAAATGCGCCACACTTAGGCCACACATGAAATGCATGAGCTCCCAAAAATTGTAGTTGCTTCAATTCATTATTATAAGGGGCCTGCACAGTTTGACGATTGCGTTCATAACGCATGCCTGACGTAACTATTAATTATCAAAAGTGTAAGTGGTATTTGCGACGTTTTTTGTATGTACGTATGTATGTCTGTATGTATAGTAGGTAGGTAGGTAGGTAGGTAGGTAGGTAGGTAGGTAGATAGTAGGTATATTTATATGTACCTATGTATGTATGCATGTATGCATGTATGCATGTATGTATGTATGTATGTATGTACGTATGTACATATGTTATGGGTGTTTGTATGTATGTATGTATGTATGTATGTATGTATGTATGTTATGTATGTTATGTATGTATGTATGTAATATACGTAAAGTATTTATAATGTATGCTATGTATGTATGCATGTATGTATGTATGTATGTATGTATGTATGTGTGTAGGTATGTATGTTATGTATGTATGTATGTTTTGTATGTATGCATGTATGTATGATGTATGTATGTATGTATGTATGTATGTATGTACGTATGTATGTATGTATGTGTGTGTGTGTATGTACGTACGTACGTACGTACGTGTATGTATGTATGTATGTATGTATGTGTATGTATGCGTGTATGTTTGTGTGCATGTATGTATGCATGTATGCATTATGTATGCATTATGTATGTACGTATGTACGTATGCATGTATGTATGTATGTATGTATGCATGTATGTATGTATTTATGTATGTATGTATGTATGTATGTTATGTATGTATGTATGTATGTATGTATGTATGTATGTTATGTATGTTATGTATGTTATGTATGTTATGTATGTATGTCTGTTAAATATGTTCTGTATGTCATGTATGTTATGCATGTTATGTATGTTATGTGTGTTATGTATATATGTATGTATATATGTATATTTGTTAGTATGTTTGTATGTATGTTTGGATGTATGTGTGTATGTATGTATGCATGTATACATGTATGTACATGTATGTATGTATGTATGTATGTATGTATGTTATGTTATGTTATGTTGTATTATGTTCTATTATATTATGTTATGTTATGTTATGTTATGTTATGTTATGCTATGCTATGCTATGCTATGCTATGCTATGTTATGTTATGTTATGTTATGTTATGTTATGTTATGCTATGTTAGTACTTATACTTATGTTATGTCATGTTATGTCATGTTATGTTATGTTATGTTATGTTATGTTACGTTACGTTACGTTACGTTACGTTATCTTACGTTATGTTATGTTATGTTATAATGTTATGTCATGTTATGTTATGCTATGTTATGTTTTGTTATGTTTTGTTATGTTTTGTTATGTTTTGTTATGTCATGTGTTATGTTATGTTATGTTTTGTTATGTTATGTTATGTTATGTTATGTTGTGTTGTGTTGTGTTGTGCTGTGTTGTGTTATGTTATGTTATGTTATGTCATGTCATGTTTGTAATGTAATGTAATATAATGTAATGTAATGTAATGTAATGTAATGTAATGTAATGTAATGTAATGTAAATGTAATGTATTGTAATGTAATGTGATGCAATGTAATGAAATGTAATGTCATGCCATGCCATGCAGCGTAATGTAATGTAATGTAATGTGATGTAATGTGATGTAATGTGATGTAATGTGATGTAATGTGATGTGATGTGATGTGATGCCGTGCAATGCCATGCAGTGCAATACAATGCAATGCCGTGCAATGCAATGCCGTGCAAAGCCATTCAATGCAATGCAATTCAATTTAATGTAATGTAATGTAATGTAATGTTTGTTTGTTTGTTTGTTTGTATGTATGTATGTATGTATGTATGTATGTAAGATCTGTATGTATGTAAGATCTGTATGTATGTATGTATGTATGTATGTATGTATATGTATGTATGTATGTATGTATGTATGTATGTATGTATGTATGTATGTATGTATGTATATGTATGTACGAAAGGGGACATGTTGTCAATTTTGTGAGACGCTGCGTAGTATCTCCCCGCTGCAATCTCTCGAAATATTCGAATGGTTCTCGATAAGGATGGGGTTAAGTGCAAGTAAGTGGGTGTTATATTTCTCCTAAAGTCAAAACCTACTCCTTGAAGCTTTGAGGATGGAGAAAAGTTGTGGAAAACTTCTGCACAGTATTCTCGTACCACCGAGTGTTGAGATGAAAGAGGCAGAAAGAGAAAAAGGACAAGAAAAAGGACAAGAAAAGGAAAGAGGGGACAGAAGAAGAAAGAGGGGATGGCCGTTGGAAGAGAAGCGTCGAGTTTCTCAAAACTGATAATGAAGGGGTGTTATTTGGTGAGGGAGACTGTGATTGGCCAATTCCCGGGAATACCTTTGATTCTTTGCCATTCTCTCCTACAATCCACGGCCAGGTTCCATGCCAACCTCTCAAAAAACACGAGCTTTCCATTTTCACTGTACAGGGGTATTAGTCAAGCTTTTTCAAGCTTTTCAAATGTATTTTTGCTGAATGAGATTTGAATCAATTCGTGCATACGTGCATACGTAAAGTTTGTTTGTTTCTAGGCTGAGTTTGCGACGTTTGTGTGCGGGAAACTATTATATGTATTGCACTCTCCGATTGGTCTCTGTCAAACTGTGACTGAGTGGTGTTTCTGCTTCTGCCATAGATAAGGCTGAGGATAGGATTTGAGCGGCTCTTGATTGGCAGTTTTGATGAGCTCAAACAGCACACACACAAGTATACATACAAACAAATTTAGTTTATGTATGTAAATACATGTTTTTTGTTTTAGCTTCGAAAAAAAAAAAAAAAAAAAAAAAAAAAAAAAAAAAAACCTTGCTTACTGTAGAAATGAACCCGAGTCCCACACTGTTCGCAGATCTAGAGATCTTGAAGTGAAATGATGAGGGTTCGTCTCGTCACATCCTTTCTCTTTATCTCTTTTTTCTTCTTCTTCTTCTTCTTCTTCTTCTTCTTCTTCTTCTTCTTCTTCTTCTTCTTCTTCTTCTTCTTCTTCTTCTTCTCTCTCTCTCTCCCCTTTTTCCGTAAGCAAGGTTCTCCCTCTTTTCCCCTCCTTTCATATCTTTATATTTATATATTTATATTTATATTTATATTTTTCCATTTTTCATTTGTTGATGAATAAATTTTTTTATTGTTATTAAAAAAACCCAGATTGATGAAATATTAACTGAAGGACACAGTCAATATTTCATTCTAATGTGGCTCCCCTTCTCCTCCTCTCTGACCATGTATTCTTACCCTTACCATTTATATGTTATATTTTTTTTCCTTATTATTATTATTATTATTATTATTATGGACACCGTGATAGCCCAGTGGTCAAGTTCTACCATCTGGGCCCTGTCGTCAGTTCGATTCCCGTCGGTGCCACCAGTATTTTCATTGAACATACCGGTCTATTTCTGGACCAGTATTTTCATTGAACATACCGGCCCGTCTGGAAGTGTTGGAACTGCCCTTGCGGGGGTGTCATTAGAGCTTATCGTCAATTCTTCGTACTTCCCTCACGGGTGAGACGATGGAGGCGCATGTGCAGAAATGCATCAGCCATTGACAGAGAAGCACTATTATTATTATTATTATTATTATTATTATTATTATTATTATTATTATTATTATTATTATTTGCCCTTGCGGGGGTGTCATTAGAGCTTATCGTCAATTCTTCGTACTCCCCTCACGGGTGAGACGATGGAGGCGCATGTGCAGAAATGCATCAGCCATTGACAGAGAAGCACTATTATTATTATTATTATTATTATTATTATTATTATTATTATTATTTTGGACACCGTGATAGCCCAGTGGTCAAGTTCTACCATCTGGGCCCTGTCGCCAGTTCGATTCCCGTCGGTGCCACCAGTATTTTCATTGAACATACCGCTCCGTCTGGACCAGTATTTTCATTGAACATACCGGTCCGTCTGGAAGTGTTGGAACTGCCCTTGCGGGGGTGTCATTAGAGCTTATCGTCAATTCTTCGTACTCCCCTCACGGGTGAGACGATGGAGGCGCATGTGCAGAAATGCATCAGCCATTGACAGAGAAGCACTATTATTATTATTATTATTATTATTATTATTATTATTATTATTATTATTATTATTATTATGGACACCGTGATAGCCCAGTGGTCAAGTTCTACCATCTGGGCCCTGTCGCCAGTTCGATTCCAGTCGGTGCCACCAGTATTTTCATTGAACATACCGGTCCGTCTGGAAGTGTTGGAACTGCCCGTGGGTGTCATTAGAGCCTATCGTCAATTCTTCGTACTCCCCTCACGGGTGAGACGATGGAGGCGCATGTGCAGAAATGCATCAGCCATTGACAGAGAAGCACTATTATTATTATTATTATTATTATTATTATGGACACCGTGATAGCCCAGTGGTCAAGTTCTACCATCTGGGCCCTGTCGCCAGTTCGATTCCCGTCGGTGCCACCAGTATTTTCATTGAACATACCGGTCCGTCTGGAAGTGTTGGAACTGCCCTTGCGGGGGTGTCATTAGAGCCTATCGTCAATTCTTCGTACTCCCCTCACGGGTGAGACGATGGAGGCGCATGTGCAGATTTGCATCAGCCATTGACAGAGAAGCACTATTATTATTATTATTATTATTATTATTATTATTATTATTAGGGAGTACATAGGCCATTGGTCCTTTTCAATGGGCTGATTGGTATAAAGCTCCTAGAGCAATGTTCTATGCCGTCACTTCCTTTATTCCACCGATTGGTGTGGAGACTTTCCTTATGGAATGGAGGACTGGATGCACATGGCCTTTTGGCTCAGCAATTGGCAGGAGATACATTATTATTATTATTATTATTATCATTTGGACACCGTGATAGCCCAGTGGTCAAGTTCTACCATCTGGGCCCTGTCGCCAGTTCGATTCCCGTCGGTGCCACCAGTATTTTCATTGAACATACCGCTCCGTCTGGACCAGTATTTTCATTGAACATACCGGTCCGTCTGGAAGTGTTGGAACTGCCCTTGCGGGGGTGTCATTAGAGCTTATCGTCAATTCTTCGTACTCCCCTCACGGGTGAGACGATGGAGGCGCATGTGCAGAAATGCATCAGCCATTGACAGAGAAGCACTATTATTATCATTATTATCATTATTATTTGGACACCGTGATAGCCCAGTGGTCAAGTTCTACCATCTGGGCCCTGTCGCCAGTTCGATTCCCGTCGGTGCCACCAGTATTTTCATTGAACATACCGGTCTATTTCTGGACCAGTATTTTCATTGAACATACCGGCCCGTCTGGAAGTGTTGGAACTGCCCTTGCGGGGGTGTCATTAGAGCTTATCGTCAATTCTTCGTACTCCCCTCACGGGTGAGACGATGGAGGCGCATGTGCAGAAATGCATCAGCCATTGACAGAGAAGCACTATCATTATTATTATTATTTATATGGAGGGGTGCACAGTATGGCACCGCACGGGAAGAGGAGGTGGTTGGGCCTCTTCCCCACTGGTTTCGAGGCTTTGTCGTTGTGTTGGTTCCGAGGCTCTGTTGTGGTGTTGGTTCCGAGACTATGTTGTTGTGTTGGTTCCGAGGCTATGTTGTTGCGTTGGTTCCGAGGCCATGTCGTTGTGTTGTTTTTAATAAGACATACACCACGTGGGATCAAAGGGGTATTTACATTCCGAGATCTAGGGGTGGTGACGGGTTTCGAGGCGTCCCAGACACTTATCAGAAAACGTCCTCATGCGCTGGCAGACCGCATGAAATGTCTGCTACCCCTGTGAGTACCTCCATGCGGGACCTACCCAGTTTCGTGGAACTCTCACGCGGGGAAGATCAATCATTTGTAGTTGATTTCCTGCAAGGTACCCGACACTGTGCGGGTAGTAGGGATTTCCTTTTGGGGCCTTCTATGCAGGATGGTTAGGCTTGGAGCTGCCTTGCGGGGATGTCAGTAGCCTATCGTCAAATCTTCGTACTCCCCTCGCGGGTGAGACGATGGAGGCACATGTGCAGAAATGCATTCGCCATTGACTGAGAAGCACTATTATTATTATTATTATATTATTATTATTTATTATTACTATTATTATTATTTTTCATTCTTTTTCCCTTTTGTTTTCTTTTTTTCGTTTTTCTTTTTTGCTGCTGCCTGTTAGGTTTGGGCTTGTTCTAGCATGGCTCTATTGTATGTTTATGGTTGTGGCTTGTGGAGTTTCTTCTGTTCTATGAGGGGGGTGGGGTGCGGAGTGGTTTGGCTCGACTAGCTTGAGGCTGCATGTCTATGAGGTTGCCAGGCTTGGGCTGGTCCTTATGGATACTGCAGCACTCGGCATAATCGCGTCGCGAGTACGCCACGTCGAGCCTTACTACGCTCTGCACACCACCCTCCTGGCTACGATAGCCTCCGGGTGCGAGTGAATTGCGTTAGGCTGCAGTTTCCTTAAGGGCTGTCTCATTGACTGTCAATTGATCTCACTTGCGCCCATTGTTAGTTATGTCTTACCATTGCTCGCGCTTTCCGCTCTTGCTCTCTGGTTCAGTATCGTCTCCCTTGCCCCTGTCTGGCCTTGTGTTTGTTTTGTTTTTGTTTGCTTTTAGTGTTTGTCGCTGCCTCTGTTGTCTTTTTGTATTGTTTTTTGTTTCCTTTGTTTCGCTTATTTGTTTGTTTTTTTGTTGCTTTTGTTTTTATTCCTTTTCTATTTTATTTTTTGTTTTTTTTATTTTTCTTTCCTGTTCTTTGTTTTTCGTTCTCTTTTCTCTTCCTGGTTTTTCTTCTTCTCTTTGTTCCTTTCTTTCTTTCTATCTTTTTCTCTCTTTCTTTTCCCCTCCATATTACTCTTTCCAGGAGCTTTCTGTTGAACCTTAGTTCCAGATTTCCTTATGAGCTTGTACTGTTGTTCCTTGGAACCAGAATTCTTTGAATAAAGCTCTTCTTTATTTTTCTCTCGTCTATTCTCATTAAGCCTTGCTTACTTTAAAAAAAAAAAAAAAAAAAAAATGTGCATGTGCGTTATAGCCTTATGTTACGGGTTGTGGCTAGCGGAGACTCTTCTGTTCTATGAGGGATGGGGTGCGGAGTGGTTTGGCTCGACTAGCTTGGGGCTGCATGTCTGTGAGGTTGCCAGGCTTGGGCTGGTCCTTACGGATATTGCAGCACTCGGCATAATCGCGTCGCGAGCAATCGCCACGTCGAGCCTTACTACGCTCTGCACACCACCCTCCTGGCTACGATGGCTCCTGGGTGCGAGTGAATTGCGGTAGTGCTGCAGTTTCCTTAAGGGCTGTCTCACTGACTGTCAATTGATCTCACTTGCGCCCATTGTTAGTTATGTCTGACCTCTGCCTTCTGCTCTTGTCTTATAGTATCGTATCGTCTCCCTTGCCCCTGTCTGGCCTTGTGTATGTTTGTTTGTGTTCGTCGTTGCTTGTTTTGTTGTCTTTTCGTCTTGTTTTTGTGTCTTTTGTTTCTTTTGTTTTTTGTTTCTGTTGTTTTATTCGTTTTATTTTTATCGTTCTACTGGTTTTTTTCTTCGTTCTTTGTTTTTTTTCTCCTTGTCCCTTTCCTTCTTTCTTTCTCCCTATCTCTTTTCTCTTTCTCTTTCTTTTCTCGTCCTTTTTATTCTTTTCAGGAGCTTTCTGTTGAACCTTATTTCCAGTTTTCCTTATGAGCTTGTACTGTCGTCCCTTGGAACCAGAATTCATTTGAATTAAGCTCTTCTTTATTTTCATTCTTCTTTCTTTTCTCATTAAACCTTGCTTACTGTAATAATAATAATAATAATAATAATAATAATAATAATAGTGCTTCTCTGTCAATGGCTGATGCATTTCT
>WBZZ01006321.1:15000-20000 GCA_019918135.1 Paulinella micropora
CATCCTGCACAGAAGGCCCCAAAAGGAAGTCCCTACTACCCGCACAGTGTCGGGTACCTTGCAGGAAATCAACTACAAATGATTGATCTTCCCCGCGTGAGAGCTCCACGAGACTGGGTAGGTCCCGCATGGAGGTACTCACAGGGGTAGCAGACATTTCATGCGGTCTGCCAGCGCATGAGGACGTTTTGTGGTAAGTATCTGGGACGCCTCGAAACCCGTCACCACCCCTAGATCGCGGAATGTAAATACCCCTTTGATCCCACGTGGTGTATGTCTTATTAAAAACAACACAACGACATGGCCTCGGAACCAACACAACAACATAGCCTCGGAACCCACATCGACATAGCCTCGGAACCCACACAACAACAGAGCCTCGGAACCAACACAACAACATAGCCTCGGAACCAACACAACAACATAGCCTCGGAGCCAACACAACGACATAGCCTCGAAACCAGTGGGAAGAGGCCCAACCACCTCCTCTTCCCGTGGGGTGCCATACTGTGCACCCCTCCATAATAATAATAATAATAACAATACTATATCTGAGGCGTACTGATGCAGCTAATGGCATATCCTCAACGGACATAAGCCTCCAATACCCTTGTTCGAGGTCCTCCACCCCCCCGTGTCAGTCTCTCGCCTGATGATCGGGGCCACCGATGGAGCTCCTGAGGGCAAGACTGCACTAAGTCGAGGTTATTCCGCAGTCCCAGCAACCTCTTGCAAGACGTCACCGAATGTGCAAGTGCATACACCAAGCGCGGTTGCTAGAGCTGCCTCGAAACCCCACCCATAACAATCTGGTGTCTGCTGGGTTCTGGGCTATCAACCAGCATATGCGGAGTTTAAGATCTTTTACGCGCGCAACGACCCTCCTCCCCAGCATCTACCACCAAAGGGTTATGAGTTGGCGTCACAGTTTAACGCCTTGAGGCCATTGGGCTGGAACTCTGTTTAGCAAGTGTGACTAGGTTTTTTCATCGGGATTTCCCTCAAATATGTCACAGTCAACACTCCAAGGCAGATTTAATAATAATAATAGTAATAGTAATAATAAGAATAAGAATAGGTTTCCTCAGACTATAGCATGAGATCCAGATCCTGGACATGTGCCTCCATTGAAGAATAAGAATAATAATAATAATAATAATAATAATAATAGTGCTTCTCTGTCAATGGCTGATGCATTTCTGCACATGCGCCTCCATCGTCTCACCCGTGAGGGGAGTACGAAGAATTGACGATAGCCTCTAATGACACCCCCGCACGGGCAGTTCCAACACTTCCAGACGGACCGGTATGTTCAATGAAAATACTGGTGGCACCGACGGGAATCGAACTGGCGACAGGGCCCAGATGGTAGAACTTGACCACTGGGCTATCACGGTGTCCACAATAATAATAATAATAATAATAATAATAATAATAATAATAATAATAATAATAATAATAATAATAATAGTGCTTCTCAGTCAATGGCGAATGCATTTCTGCACATGTGCCTCCATCGTCGAATGCATTTCTGCACATGTGCCTCCATCGTCGAATGCATTTCTGCACATGTGCCTCCATCGTAATAATGATAATAATAATAATAATAATAATAGTGCTTCTCTGTCAATGGCTGATGCATTTCTGCACATGCGCCTCCATCGTCTCACCCGTGAGGGGAGTACGAAGAATTGACGATAGGCTCTAATGACACCCCCGCAAGGGCAGTTCCAACACTTCCAGACGGACCGGTATGTTCAATGAAAATACTGGTCCAGACGGACCGGTATGTTCAATGAAAATACTGGTCCAGACGGACCGGTATGTTCAATGAAAATACTGGTGGCACCGACGGGAATCGAACTGGCGACAGGGCCCAGATGGTAGAACTTGACCACTGGGCTATCACGGTGTCCATAATAATAATAATAATAATAATAATAATAATAATAATAATAATAATAATAATAATAATAATAATAATAATAATAATAGTGCTTCTCTGTCAATGGCTGATGCAAATCTGCACATGCGCCTCCATCGTCTCACCCGTGCGGGGAGTACGAAGAATTGACGATAGGCTCTAATGACGCCCCCGCAAGGGCAGTTCCAACACTTCCAGACGGACCGGTATGTTCAATGAAAATACTGGTGGCACCGACGGGAATCGAACTGGCGACAGGGCCCAGATGGTAGAACTTGACCACTGGGCTATCACGGTGTCCATAATAATAATAATAATAATAATAATAATAATAATAATAATAATAATAATAATAATAATAATAATAATAGTAATAATAATAAATATATATATATATATATATATTGTATATTGATCTGTCATGGCTGAGCCCGAGGGCCATGCGCCTCCATCCCTCGACCCAACAGGGACTACAGTGAGTATGTTGGGGAGGGAAGAATGACTCTAACCATCCTGCATAAAAAGCCCCAAAAGGAAATCCCTACTACCCGCACAGTGTCGGGTACCTTGCCGGAAATCAACTACAAATGATTGATCTTCCCCGCGTGAGAGCTCCACGAGACTGGGTAGGTCCCGCATGGAGGTACTAACAGGGGTAGCAGACATTTCATGCGGTCTGCCAGCGCATGAGGACGTTTGGCGGTAAGTGTCTGGGACGCCTCGAAATCCGTCACCACCCCTAGATCTCGGAATGTATATACCCCTTTGACCCCACGTGGTGTATGTCTTATAAAAACAACACAACAACATAGCCTCGGAACCAGTGGGAAGAGGCCCAACCACCTCCCCTTCCCGTGGGGTGCCATACTGTGCACCCCTCCATAATAATAATAATAATAATAATAATAATAATAATAATAGTGCTTCTCTGTCAATGGCTGATGCATTTCTGCACATGCGCCTCCATCGTCTCACCCGTGAGGGGAGTACGAAGAATTGACGATAAGCTCTAATGACACCCCCGCAAGGGCAGTTCCAACACTTCCAGACGGGCCGGTATGTTCAATGAAAATACTGGTCCAGACGGATCGGTATGTTCAATGAAAATACTGGTGGCACCGACGGGAATCGAACTGGCGACAGGGCCCAGATGGTAGAACTTGACCACTGGGCTATCACGGTGTCCAAAATAATAATAATAATAATAATAATAATAATAATAATAATAATAATAATAATAATAATAATAATAGATTTATCAGTCAATTGGCCTTTGATCCTGTCGGACATGTGCCTCCATTGGTAGCACGGGGCCGTTCGGTGACGCGGCTCCGCTCCAAAGACTCGAATAATAATAATAATAATAATAATAATAATAATAGTGTATCTCCTGCCAATTGCTGAGCCAAAAGGCCATGTGCATCCAGTCCTCCATTCCATAAGGAAAGTCTCCACACCAATCGGTGGAATAAAGGAAGTGACGGCATAGAACATTACTCTAGGAGCTTTATACCAATCAGCCCATGGAAAGGACCGATGGCCTATGTACTCCCTAATAATAATAATAATAATAATAATAATAATAATAATAATAATAGTGATAGTGTATCTCCTGCCAATTGCTGAGCCAAAAGGCCATGTGCATCCAATCCTCCATTCCATAAGGAAAGTCTCCACACCAATCGGTGGAATAAAGGAAGTGACGGCATAGAACATTACTCTAGGAGCTTTATACCAATCAGCCCATGGAAAGGACCGATGGCCTATGTACTCCCTAATAATAATAATAATAATAATAATAATAGTGCTTCTCTGTCAATGGCTGATGCATTTCTGCACATGCGCCTCCATCGTCTCACCCGTGAGGGGAGTACGAAGAATTGACGATAAGCTCTAATGACACCCCCGCAAGGGCAGTTCCAACACTTCCAGACGGGCCGGTATGTTCAATGAAAATACTGGTCCAGACGGATCGGTATGTTCAATGAAAATACTGGTCCAGACGGATCGGTATGTTCAATGAAAATACTGGTCCAGACGGATCGGTATGTTCAATGAAAATACTGGTGGCACCGACGGGAATCGAACTGGCGACAGGGCCCAGATGGTAGAACTTGACCACTGGGCTATCACGGTGTCCATAATAATAATAATAATAATAATAATAATAATAATAACTGGGGGCTGCGCCAACACCTGAAAGGATGGTTTGCGGTGCAATTCGCGCACCCCCCCCCCCCCCCTCCTCTTCCCAAGGTCGCTTTTCCTCTCATTGTCACAATGTGACAGCCTTGGGGCAATCTCAGCCATTCAAAAGGGCGCTGGCGATTTCCTTCGGTACGTACAATTGCGGGACTGGGGTTCCCGGGGGAAGGGTCCACGGACCCCCCCTCCCCCCCCCCTTTCCACAGTCGACAGGGTACGTTCGATTGCCGGAGGTAAACGGCATAAAAACGGTTCGATTGCCGGAGGTAACCGGCATAAACCCTTCCGGCACGACTCTTAGAGCCTTGGAGCATTCTCAGCCATTCATTTTGGTGCCGGCTAATTCGCTTCGGGTACGTACAATTGTCGGGCTGGGGTTCCCGGGGGGAGGGCCCCCCAGACCCCCCTTCCCTGTCGATCGACAAGGTACGTTCATTGCAGGAGATACCAGCAGAACGCAAGTGTAAGCTCTGGTGGCACAAAATCCTAAAATCTCTGTGTTTTGTGCCACTCGGCACCAAACTTTTTTATCTCCGAAGAGAGCGCATCTAGAGGTGTCGGGTACACCAAACATCAGCCTCAAACTCCCTCTGGTGTGCGCGAACGGCGCCTGGTGGCGCAAAAACATGGATTTTCTGTTTTTAACGCCACCCGGCACCACAGTTTTTACATTTTCGAAGAGAGCTCATCAAGAAGTGTCAGATACACCAAATATCAGCCGCTAAATCGCTCTGGCGTGCGCAAACGGCGCCTGGTGGCACAAAGATCTCAATTTTCAGGTTTGGGTGCCACCCGCGACCAAAACGGGTACGTACAATTGCCGGGTTGTGGTCCGGGGGAAGTGCCTGCCGGACCCCTCCTTCCTCGTCGA
>WBZZ01006321.1:25000-30663 GCA_019918135.1 Paulinella micropora
TCAAAGACTATTTTTCTCAAACAAAAACAAACATACAAACAGTGTTTCATAGAGGACAGGGAATCTTATCCTACCCTCTCTATTAGTTTCTCTCTTCACTAGTCAATCGACTGAAGGAGGAACAGAACACAAACGAACAAAAACCAAACATAGGAGCTGACACTGTCCTCCTGTTGATCACTACTACGACATCATGTCGACAGAGATCGCCGAAGTGAGTGAATTCTCGGAGGCAGATCAAAGAAGAGAAGAAGAAGAAGCAGGAGGAGGAGGAGGAAGAGGATTGAATGAAGGAGGAGGAGGAGGATTGAATGAAGGAGGAGGAGGAGATGAAGGAGTAGGAGGAGGAGTAGAAGAGGGCTGGGATGATGAAGGAAGATATGGAGGAGACGAAGATGGAGGATTTGAACAGGAAGAGACGGGAGGAGGAGGAGCATATTGTAATCCCTTACCACCTGCCTACACGGAAGGAGGAGGACGAAAAATGATCGACTTGATTCATAGTGATGGAGAGGAGATCACAGTGGAGGAACAACAGTGGGTGCAAGACCACTATGACCTCACTAAAGAAGAGTTTGATAACAAGATGGGGGTAGAGAAGGACACCTATGTGTGGATCCCTCAGGATCAAAGAAGAGAGAAAAGTCTTGCTAAAAAGGATGTCTATATCCTATTATCAAACACAGCACAGCTCCTCGGCAAACTGGTCTCTGATCCAGAAGAGAGAAAGAAGATACAGCATATCAAGTTTGGGGACACACACACCCACCTTGAATTACTCGATGCTATCTTTGGGGTGTACACTCAAACCCTGATTTGGGAACGTTCATACGGCCCGCGATGTGAGGGTTACCTCCATCCAGTACACAAACCCAAGAGCAACGGCCAGATTCCTCGCGACTGGTCAGGAGGCAGTCGATGTAACAAAAATGAAGACCAATCTGGGTTCGAAAAACTCGAGTGGCATATTTCATTTTTTTACGATGGAAATGAAGGCCTTGGAAGAGGGGAAGGCAGAGATGGAAAAAAGCATTAAGGCAGCAGGAGAAACTCATCCTGTGATTGATGAGTTAGTGAAGACCGACAGAGTTCTGACCAAGATCAGACTGTTGATGGGTGCGTTACTGCACAAGGAGGCATGGAAGAGATGGATTCCTACCAAGGATCACTCTGTCCTTAAATCACTTAGTAACGCACCACCGGTCGCCAACAAAGCAGGTGTTGACCAATATGTGGAGAAATATAATTTTCTCAGATCTGCTTCTGAATTGGTGGCCTTTATCACTCATGCTCAAAAGCTGGTGATATCTGAGAAGAAGAAGGCGAAAGAGAATGAGGAGTTCGAGAAGACGATGAGACTGGAAAGAATGAAAGCAAAAGTGAGTGGTGCAAAGACACACCCTCCGACATATTTGACCCCACCAGCTCCTGCCCCACCAGCCCCTGCACCCTCGGGCTCAACTACGGTGGTGGTCACAAACACGGAGAAGAAGGACAGACAGAACACCATAAATGCCTTCAAGGGGAAGAAAGGAGGAGTGGCAAGTCTCATGCTATATGCCAAGACGAGCTCAGACAAAGACTCTGATGCTTCGCTTTTGAGCAAGCTCAAAGAGATCAATGCCTGCATGAAGGCTTTTCCTTGCGACGAAACGCAGGAATACGAGGCCCTTGTTACTGTTTTTGACCAATCTCTAGTCTCGGAGGGATTTGATCTGACACAGTACAAGTTTTTGAGAAAGAAGGAGGAGATTAAGAGAAACAATGCAACAGGCCTAGACGCTCAGTGTGAACTGGCGGTGGCCATACTCATTTCATATTTTCAATCTCATGGATACCAGCATCTCTGCACTGGTACTCTCATAGGATTTGAAATCTTTGAGACAGTGGCGATGAGTTTGAGGAGTGCTGTTGGCTTGGCGGCGACCCTTACGGAGGTAGTTTCCTCCTATGGGCTATTCTATGGCCGCAAGTCGATCATCCTCTATTTCTTTTCGGCGTTACACACAGTTAACCCGAGTAAGCTTACTCAGCTCATACAACAATGCTCGACGTTTAGCTCAGTGAAGTCCAAGAACTTCCTCGAGACACACGTGTTCGAAAATACGGTTCAAAGCGTTGCTCCGTCAGCACTGTTTCAAGAAGTGATGAGTGCATGCTCAAACATGGACTCGCTCACGGAGGCACATACGGCACAGGCAGGCGGTGTACCTGTTGGCGCACAAGCCACGTACACGAACAGAGTTGCCGGTTGGAAGAGACAGAGAGAGCCAGACCTGAAGACCGCATGTTGGAGGTGGTTCGCGGGCTTGCAGTGTAAGGCACAGATGGAGAACAGAGACTGCTCTTTCAATCATGATAGGCAGAACCCAACAGCAAGGGCAAATTTTCTGAGCAGGACGGAAGGCAAGGAACCGGGCCTTTTCAATATGCTTCAGATTTGCCGCTGTGAACGAAGGTTGGTATGCCAATATGTGTGATGATGAGGAGTTACGAGAGGCAATCATTACCTACATGAAGAGGATGAAGGAGAAGAAGGAGGAAAGGGAGAGACAAAAGAACTTAAAGGCCTCTCAAAGAGGACGAGAAGGAGGAGCAGGAGCAGGAGACCGAGGAGGAGGAGGAGCAGGAGGAGGAGGACGAGAACATGGAGAGGAGCCTCGAGGTGGCAGGGAACATCTCAGAGAGGAAGAGGAGGAGGTCGGGGATATACCCCTTATGGAGGGAGAGCTGTTCGAGCTCCAGCCCCCCCACCCAGAGGAGGAGGAGGCTCGTGGTCAAGCTCCAACCCGAATTTCGGTCGAGCTCAGGCCTACAACACTGCCTCGGAGACCGATACGTCATCCTACCCGGACACTACTCAAGGTAATCGTTTCGAGGTGGTGGAATGACTGGAGGGGGAAGAAGAGAGGAAGGAGAAGACTGTGAAGTTTAACCCTAAAGTCACAGTGCTTTCTAATGCTGTTGTGCAGACTGGGCCAGCGCTTCCTCTATGTAAAAACAAAGATGTGGGTACACAGAGACTGCAGCCCCAAGGTAGTCTCATACCCGTTCATACAGCACGGTTACCAATCATAACTGATGCAAATAGGAAGGCGAGACTTGCGATGGAGGCGAGGAGGCCAATGGCAGACGTATCGCCTCGGCCAAGCAAACAACCACGAACAGACTCAATGTCTACGGTCGCGGCGGGTGGCGAGCAAAAAGACAATGTGTGTACTCAAGTACCACAAGACAATGTCGCTCAAATAGTAAACGCACCAGTACCGCAGAATAATAAAAATGTTAATGAGGTGAAGCAGGAGGAGAAGAAGGAGGAGTTGAAAAACTTCGAGACAAGACTCCAAAATTTGGAACGTAAAGTTCTTGTTCTCGCAGCCAATATACACAGGCCCGATGCTCTGTATTATACGGAACTTTATTGTGAAACATTGAAGACAATATTAAAAGTTGGTAATGATACGATGGCGAATGTTAATATTGTCGGCAGGAAGTTTTTAAATCGATACCGGGACTGGGTGGACGGAAATATGAAAAAGTCAACGGGCACTCTCAAAGGAGTGAGCAGCCGGACGGATATCACGGGAATCATCACACTGACCTTTAAATTGAAATCCGCACGAGTATACCGTATGGACCTCTATGTCATCCCCGGTTACCACGGGTCAATATTACTATCGTATGACCAATTGGCTACGATGGGGGCTGTGATTGATTGCGCCGCACGGCGAGTGATATATGGAGTAAAAAGAGGAGAAGAGAACGATATTGATCCCTTCAACGCTACTGACTCTTATGAGGCTTATGAGCTGAGTCTAGCGACGGATCACAAAAAGATGGCCATCGCACATGAGGCACTTGAGGTGCACGTTCACCCCCATGTCGTAAGACCGGATGAACTGTCCTGGACCGACAATTGGGAATCCCAAGTGTGCACTGTCACAGTTCCGACATGCCATTGGGACAAAAAGTCTATTGATGACTTAATCGAGAAGCGAAAGGAGGAGATTATATGTGTCGCACAAAGAAGCCCGTCGTTGGCGAGATTCGCGGAAGGAGTAGGAACAGATGTCCATATTACTAACGGATACTGTTTCCATGCGAAAGTAGGAGAAGAAAAAAGGGAGGCGTTTGTACCAAGGAGAACGGGGCGAATCCCGGATACTCCACCAGAAACTATTAAAAGTTTTATTACTGATTTCTGGGGTGACGAGCCCACGTGGCCGCGTTCACTATCTGAAGTGAAGAAATGCTTACGGACTTTATTCGAAAATAATAAGCCGTATACTATTATCCTGCCATATAATGAGAAGGCGATATGGGCGCAGGAAATAAGGGACTGGCTTATTGATCATCCTATACCGGTACCCTCTCGCAAGCAACAGCTAGTGGTGGCTTGTCGTATGGGATCTCGTGAGCAGAGCAGTGCATACAAGCGGAAGCTCAGAGACCTCGACAAGTTGAAATTGATACCGCAAGCATTCACATGCTTTGATGGTTTTTACACCCGTAAAGCTCCTTTGCAATACGCGAGACTCATTGACATGCTGGTGGAGCTCGGTAAAGATGATGAGCCAGACACGGTCACGTATGAAAAGACGGGCCTAGATGATGTCTCGGAAGAGGACTTAGGCTTGGAGGAGGACAGAGAACCCCTCAAGCAACATAAGCAGATGTCTGATGAAGATTATCAAGAGGCGGCGCGGAAAATATTGGAAGAAGGAGTAGGCACGGAGAAGGAGAAGGAGCTTTTAAAAGCCAAATTAGAGGCGAACAAGGAAATTTTTGACCCTCCACATGCAGGTGGTGTCAAGCCTGAAGATTTCACTGCGGTTATTTACAAAATACCGGGTGCGGAGGCGTCACCGGCACCACGAAGGGCGAATTTGAGTATACATGAGGCGAAGATAGCGGAGGAGCTAGCAAGACAGCTGCTCAATGAGGACTTTATTGAGAGATCAACATCCTCAATAGTCTCACAACCGAGAATAGTGCCGAAGCCAGGAGGAGAATGGCGCCTGACAGTTAAGTATGCTCGTGTTAACAAGGTGCTGGAGGAAGAGAGAAATCCTCTCCCGACATTAGAAGAAGGAAGGAGAGTACTGCGGAATGCAAAATTCTATTCGGTCACTGACCTTAAGAATGGCTTCTGGCAGATACCACTGGAGGAAAAGTCCAGATGGCTGACGGCGTTTGTGGTGGGTATGGAAATATATCAATGGAAAGTGCTTCCGATGGGCCTCAAGCAAGCCCCAGGACTTTTCCAGAAGGCGATGCAGAAGATGTTGAGCAGTCAGTACGATGATTTGTCTGACGGAGGCTTTATGAGAAGGCGGGGACAGAAGGCGGGAGAATATGCATTTTGCTATATCGATGACATTATCGTATACTCTAACACAATGGAGGAGCATATCGATCATTTGTCCGATATATTCAGGCGCATCGGAGCTTTTGGCCTGAAGTGCAATCTAAAGAAGTGTCAACTTGCCAAGACGAGTGTGACATACTTAGGGTACGAGATCTCCCATAATCGAGTCTCGATATCCAAAGAGAAGAGGGAGGAGATTATGAATCGACCGATACCGAAGAACCGCACTGAATTGCACTCATTCCTTGCGATGGCGCAATACTATAGCCAGTTTATACCCGATTGGGGTGCAACA
>WBZZ01006322.1:0-25000 GCA_019918135.1 Paulinella micropora
CCCCCGCCACCACAAAAACCAGGTCAGAGGATTCCACGTTTGACACTTCTTTGCCTTGTTAGCTTCTGGCCTTTTGATATGGTCGAAAAAGGCAATACCCAATGGCATTTTGGCACAAATGCCTTTATTTGCCATGTTTCGGCCGTATCACCACACACAGGAAGGGTCTTTTTTTTCTCTCTCCCCCCTCTCCCCTTTCTCTCCTCCCCCTTCCCTCCTCCCTCCCTTTTCCTCCCCCTCCCTTTGCCTCCCTCCTCCCCTTCTCTCCGCGCCCTGCGAGGGGCGCTCCGGCTGGGCATCATTATTCAAATAAAGGCACCATTCGACAATAAAGCACAAAAGAAATGCACACGAGCTTTCCCTCCCCCCTCCCCCCTCCCCTCCATGGCTACACCGCCGGGAGGAGGCTCTTGGGGCCAGGCCCAAGCACTGGCCCAGCGGATCCAGCGTGTGCTAGACACAGCCGCCGGCCGCGTCCGTGACGACGAACAGATCGCGCCCAACTTTACTCTTATGTCAGGTGGGCGCCTCCACCTGACCCCCGACGAGCAGAAGCTCGTGGCCGGCCTGTTGCGCGAGCTACAGAACAGTCCGTATGCATCGCGGCTCAACAGGTTTGCACTCGTCCAAGTCATCCACGACCCCTCCGCCCTCATCGTCGACCTGGATGCGCGCCAGTCCCTGCAGCTCACGCCCGCCCGCCCAGCCCGCTGGCGCGGGCTGGAGCGGGGGGTTCGGGGGGCTTGCCCCCCGTCAGCTACGACAAATTGTCGTACCATCTCGTCTTCCCCCAGGTCGTGCTCGGCTGGGCCGACGCGGGTCTTCTCATGCGCGAAGCCATCGCCGACTTCGCGCGCCTCTTCCCGTCCTTCGCTGACCTCGACCTGTCCACCATCGTCGACCTCTCCATCTACAAGCAAAATGGTGGGATGTGCAGGTACCCCTTCTGCGACAAAGCCGAGCGCAAGCCCTGCGCCGGCTGTTTCCAGGCGCCGTCGCACCCCGCCCGCCCTCGCGCGGGCGCCCGCCCTGTCCCTTCAACAAGAACTGTCACAAACCCGTCTACGCGCAGCGGGTCTTGCTTCCCTTTGGGCGCTACCAACTCCGTGTACCCAGCGGCAGCTCCAGCTCCTCCTCCACCTCTAGCATAGGCAACCCCGAACCAATCATTGAACCTTTGCACGAGCTTGTCGCCCGAAACTTTGCCTTTTACTCCGCACAAGACATGAACGACGCCGAAATCGACGAATTCGTGGCGCTGGCCAGCGTCGGCGAGACCGACGCCATACGCGCAGGCCCGGCCTGGCACGACGACGACGCCCCCACGCGCTTCAGAGCCCAACTCGCCCAGCCCGCCCAGCCCGCTGGCGCGGGCTGGAAGGGAGAACGGGGGGGTCTCGGGCGGGGGCAGTCTGCCCCCCGTCGGTCTGCCCCCGCCAGCGTGTTCCCTCCGGCGGCCTGCTCCCCCGAGCCTCCCCCCCGTCCTGCCGTGGGGCTCCGAACTCGCTGGCCAAATCCTCCTAGCGCCCCTGGCAGACGCCCCTCCCGCTACACCCGTCGTTTTGGGGGGGGCTGACCGCTACACTCAGGCACAGATGAGCTCTATTTTGGTAGCCCACACGGCGCCCTACCTGGGGCCACACGTGGAATTCCCTCAAGTCGTATGGAAAACGCAAGGATTCCTTTGGGCCTACACGCTCAAAAACACTGCTATCTGCCCTTTCCGCCACGCCGCGACTGGTATCGCGGCCCCGCACGCTAGCAATCGCTTGCTTGTGACCTTGGGGCAAGACAAAATGACTATCATCTGTTTGGACGCACAATGCGCTCAGGGTGCCTCCAAGGCCCGCTTCATGCTGCCCCAGGCCACGCGCTACAAGCTCTGTCTGGCACAGCCCTGCCGTGTGTCCCTACCCTCCACCCCAGTCCCGACTGCTCACTCAAGCTCTCCGTACCAAGAAGAGCCTTCAGATACAAACCACCAAATGATTGCAGCCGAGAACAAGCAGGATGATCAAGGTAAGAAGTGGCTGCGCAATCTGAATTTCGTGTTTTGTTGGTTTGTACCCGAGGGCCTGTATCGCTTGCTTGTTTGTCG
The DNA here is from genome assembly GCA_019918135.1 of Paulinella micropora. Lineage (NCBI taxonomy): Eukaryota > Cercozoa > Imbricatea > Euglyphida > Paulinellidae > Paulinella > Paulinella micropora. The sequence continues at coordinate 2,099 of WBZZ01006322.1, forward strand.
CTGAAATCCTGCACCTTTTACTTGCCTTGCAAAACCGCCATTTGTGTATGTAGGTGATCATGTTACTGCACCCGAAACCTCCACGCAGGTCTGTATAATTGCCATGTTCTTGCTTTCCTTCCGGGGGTCCATTTCTGGCGGTGGGGGTGTGGTGTGTGGGATGTCTCTGTAAAATGGGGTCTGGGGTGGCACATAGGCCATCCCCGTAGGAATGGCAATGGGTGTCTTCAGGCCCAAACGGAATTCCCGTGATATTTTCTGATGACCCTCTCCCACCCGACTATTAGAAACATAGGTGGGGGGGTTTTGTGTTTTTTTTTATGTGGGTCGATACACCCCAAAGTAGATACACACCCCCAAGGGCCAAAAGGTGCATCCAGGCCTAACGATAATTCTCCCAAATATTTTTGAATGAACCCCCACCCCGCACCCCAGTTATCAGGCACAAGGAGTGTGCGTCAGGGGGTCTTACCAACCCCCTCCTCCCCCCCTTCTCTCTCATGCGCGTCCACCGGATGAAATGCTATTACTATTTGTTCTTAGGGGGAGGAACAGATCAGTGCGCAGGAGAGCAGCGAAGAAGGCCCTATGAGTGCTCATTGGCGAAGTTGGGTTCAGCCGCTGATCGGCAGAGTCTCCGCTGTGCTCGAGCACATGAAGTGCGTTGTAGCACAGCCAGTTTCTCCTATTCTGGAAAGCTCTCAGCAACTAGAAGAGCCCCAGAGCTACGAGCCGATCAAGCGGTTCACGGCGGTCTTGGCCCCAGGCTCGCTGTGCGTTTTGTCGTACAAGACGCAAGCTCCTTCCCAACACAAGAGCGAGGCGAAGGTCAAAATTTCGATCGATGACGACGACGGCGAGATCTGGCTGCGCGCGCGGTGTGCGCTTTGCGACTCGGAGAGGGGGGAGGGTTGTGAGAGGCCTGAGCGCCGGGTGGCTCGCCTTCTGAACTACTACCCCAAGAAAGACGGAGGAAGCGAGCCGGCAGGCTGGGGGAGGGAGCTGTGGGCGATAGTCGATGAGCTGCGCACTAGAAGGCTGAAAGAGGTGCTGGCGAACCCCACGCAGCAGGAGGCCCTCACCCAGATGCGAGGGTCCAGCCCCACGGAGCGCTGGCCCGCGTGGGAAACGCGGGGGCTTTGCGGGAGCACGGAATGCGAGTCGCAGACCATCGAGGTTCACAAGCTAGATTTCTGGTGGACCTGTCCGTGTCTAGACGGAACCTGGAAAGCCCTGGACAACGGGCGGGTGTCTCGCAAGGGGAGCCTGCAAGATGGGTACGGCAACATAGACGTATTTGACGGGCTAAGCCGCCCTGATAATCCCTGGGCCTCGCTCGTCACGGAGCGCGAAGACGTGTCGGCGGAATGGGCGGTGCCCTTTGCTTTCACCAACAATTTCGAGCTGCTGGCGCTGCAGGAGTCGTTAGGCGCTGGAAAGACGACCCAGCTGAAGAACGCAGTGCATGCGCTCATAACACGGCAGAAGCCGGAGGGCTGGACGGCCGAGATGTTCCGTGCGCAGGAGGAATGGCGGGAGGCGTGGCAGAAGCACAACGGACCGGACCGCGAGATCAGGGTGGGGGCCGTGGCAAGCCGTAAGACGTTTTGCCACTCGCTGGAGCACACGTTACAAGAGTACGACTTTAAGTTTAAGCCCGCAAAGGCACCAGATGCAAACAGAGCGATCTGGACGTTTGAGGCACTTCACAGCCTCACGCGGAAGGAAGGGCAGGGAGAGAACGAGTGCCTGCAGCCCGTAGCCTACAACGTTCTGCTGCTGGACGAAGTGGAAAGCCTGTTGTACCAGGCGACGCAAGGGCTCAACGTAGAAAAGGACCTGCAAAATCTGATGATGTTGGAAATGCTAGTTCGAGAAGCAGACAGGATCGTGCTGCCGGATGCGTTCCTGTCTCCTCGCACGATAGAGGTACTCCACGCGATGAGACGAGGGAGAGGGTTGGCGGGCGCGCCGCCGGGGGAGGAAGAATGCCGGACCTATTTGAGGTGTAGCAGCTTTCGCAAGCAGTCGAACCGGGGCGGTACTTTGAGCATAAGTCACGCGCGAGTCTGGTGCAGAAGATAAAGCTGGATCTCCTGAGCGGCAAGAAGGTGGTGATGGCGGCGGGGTCCCGGGCCGAGGCGGAAAGGGTGAGCGAGGATATCTCGCGCGCGGTGCGCAACGTGAAAATGCGTTGCTATTTCGGGCAACGCCGCCAGGAATTTCTGAGGCGAGACCTGGGCGAGGGGCACGCAGGAGACTTCAAGGGCGATTTGTGGAAGGTGTGGTCGGAGTTGTACTATGTGTGCTTTACGTGTACTCTGACCTTTGGCGTGAACTTCAGCGAACCCAAGGGCGTGAAAGACTTTTACTTTCACTCGTGCTACGTGATGTTTGACAACAACCAAATCCTGGCGCGTGACTATGCGCAGATGAGCGTGCGGGTCAGGAATGTGCATGAATTGCACGTGTACTTCAAGAGGCCGTTTGTGTCTACCAACGCGCCGCTGACCCTAGCAGACGTGGAAGCTTCGATCGCACTGAAGGTCCGAGCACTAGCGGCCAAGCCCCAAGGCAAGGGCGGGGGCGACGCGTTCCTGCATCGCATGTTCGAACCGCGCATAGACAGGAACGGGCGCATAATCCCTTGTCGCAATTGGTATTTCATACTGGTCGCATTCAATACCCTGGAGCTGTCCCTGTACAGAGCCAAGGATATCTTCTGCTATTACCTGTGGCGCATGGGCTGTGACAAGCTGGAGAAAGTCGATTTCGCGGCCACGGCGCTCCCCGCCCCCGACGACCAGCACTGTTGGCCTGGGCCGGTGTTGGAGGAGATGCACGACGAGGAGAACGACAAAGCCGACGAACGCAAGGCACAGCGACGGGAGGCCAAGAAGTCGGCCATTGAGCAGCTAGAGGAGGTGGCCAGGGGCATGAGCGACGACGAGCTGCGCGCAGAAATCGCTCTGCAGGAGAGGGGGGCCGCGGTGGTGGCAACGGCGGAGCCGGAGGAGGGGGGGGAGGAGGGTGCGCTGGCGGTAAAAACCGGGAGGACCCCTTTGCTTGACGGTAATTCGGCGCGGTCCGCCTTGGACCGGGTGGGCTACCTACAATTATTGCTGAGACACCCGTCGGCTAGGCACCTGCTGGATTATAAGACTGCGTGCAGGCTGGAGGGGCACAAGAATTTACTGGCCCTGTTGGGCACATGGGTTCATTTTAGTGGAAAAGAAGATCTCTTCCTACGATGGGCACAAAGCCAGTGGGCAGACCTGCAAGAGACCACACCCCCCTTGTCCGTGCAGAGGGATCGCAACCTGGCGGGTCGCGTGGTCTTCCTGGAAGCTCTTGCGAACCTGTTGCTGAAAGGCTCACAGCTGCAGGAAGGGCAGGCAGGGCCTAGCCAACCCGCTGCGTACAGGCTGCTAGGCGGCGAGATTTTCTCCCTGGGGAACGTGGCCGCGAATCAACGGCAGATCAAGCTGTTGTTTCGCAACGGGCATACGCTGTGGAATGGCCTGCAAATCAAACAGAACACTCTGAACCGCCTAGCACGCGAGCCCAGCCCGCCGACGCGGGCTGGAAGGCAGAGCAGTGGGGGGCTCGGGGGGCAGCCGCCCCCCCGGCAGCTCGCGTTATCTGTACAGGCGTGCCAAGGCCTGCTTGCCCAGTTTTTCGAAACGTGCTTGCGCTCAAGCTTGGAAAGGCAGAAGACTGCAGGGGGTAATCCTTTGCGTCTTAGGGACAAAAAGACAAAAGGCCTGCACACCTGCTACCGCGTGGCCTTTTTTAGCGGCGTGAATTTAGCTGGGAAGAAAAGGTGCCAGGGAGAGGTCGAGGAACAAGGTGAGGAGCGGGGCGAGGAGTGGGGAGAAGAAGAGCAGGGCGATTGCGAGGACGAGGACGAGGAGGGGAGGGAGCGGCGCGGGGAGGAGGAGGAAGACAAGATAGACGCCCTGCGGCTTGTCCACGAGATCGCTGAAAGTTATTATCTACTGAGCGAATGGCTTGCAGATGAGGAACACACAGCTAGTGGCTGCAAGCGTGTGGGGGAGAGGGAAAGGCAGCAGCCCGCTAGTAAAAGACAGCGACGCTGAAAGAAAAAGGGGGCTGTCAGCCAAGCGACATTGTCGGGGAAGATTGTCATAAGTTTTTTTTTATTATTATTAAATTGAAAACCAAAAATCTTTTGGTACCAATCTGGTCAGTCGCAAATTCAGCAGAATCTGCGACTTGGTTTGTATATATATTTTGTTTTAAGAAATGTGTTACACCTCTCGCACTCTGTGCGCTAGCGCTGCGAGTTTGTTTTTTGATATGGTCAAAAAGGCAGTACCAAAGGGCATTTTGGCACAATGCCCTTTTCCCAGCCATATCACTTCCGTGTTTCGACCATATCACGACACACACAGGGAGGTGGGGGGGGGGGTCTGCTTCCTTACGGCTGAGATCTGGTAGAGAGGTCGAGGAACAAGGCGAGGAGCGGGGCGAAGAAGAGCAGGGCGATTGCGAGGGCAAGGGGGGAAGAGGGAAAGACAGCAGCCCGCTTGTAAGAGACAGCGACGCTGAAAGAAGAAAAGGGGCTGGCAGCCAAGCGAAACTGTCGGGGAAAATCGTCATGAGATTTTTTTTTACAGCATGTTGGCGTCCGTCTCGATTGTGGTTGCACGGTAGATGGTGCAGCCCCCATATATATGTGCTGGGCGTAGCCTGTGACGCTAAATAAGAAACATCCTTATGAATCAGATGCCTTTTTTCTGCAGACCGACTAAATACAACTCGCAGGCCCCGGCACTGCAAGTTGCGCTGGCGCTTGCTAATATCAGGAAGAATGATATGCACTTGGTCGTCGATTTGCCAGTCAGAGGGCAAGATCTTCTCCAAATCTTTCGGGCATCTGTCCAAGCGCAAGCTGGCAGTGTGCGCGCTCAGTCCGTCGGGCAGCTGGATCCTCTGGAGCTTGGGGCAAGAAGCTATCTCTATGGATATGAAGCCCAGCTTTTGCGTTAGCCCGCCCCTCTGCCCCATCACACACAGGTGCTCTAAACAGATTTCCTGCAACTTTGGGCAGTGCTTGATGATCAGCCTGAGCCCCGGCAGAGCGGCGGCCGGCGTGCTACTAGAACCCCGCGGCTGGGCTGGGGAGGGTGTCGCGGCCTGCTTGGCGTCTGCCCAGTCACGGGTGTCTATGCGCACAAGGCTTGCACACTCGGTAACGCTAATGGCAACGAGGCAATCGGGGGGCGCCCTGCCGGGGACGACGTCGTGGCGTGGTAGCCCGGGGGTAGTTGAGCAAGCGGACGGGTCTGGCCCGCCCAGCGCGATGCGCTGCAGCAGTGCACACTTGCAGACATCTACTGTGTAGGGGCCGGCTGTCTGCCAGCCGGCGGGCAGTTGGAGCTCGTGGAGGCGGGCTAAGGATAAGGCACTGAACGAGAGTTGCGCGTATCTGAGTTGTGCTGGGAATTCCAGCTCCGATAGCTGGCCGCAATAGTAGAACGCCGCAAAGTACAAGCCGTTCCGAACACAAACGGGTCCCAGCTGTACGCGCCGAAGCTCCGGTAACTCTTTGAAACTTATAGTACAAGAGTCTAGTGACTTGCCGCCGAGATCTAGTTCCGTTTCTTGCACGGCGCTCCTGAACACCGCAAACTCTAGGCCTGTTAGCGGCACGCTCCCTCGCTTGGCGCAGTGGCGAATCAAAAGTTTCTCTGCGCGGTAGTCCTGTACTAAAACTCCGGCCCGCCCCCCCACAACTACAACCAACTCATCGACGGCCGGTGATGTTTTATTGCCACTCATCTGCAGCTGCAGGGGCTGAGCAGGCGGCGCGGATGCCTCGACGTGCTTCAGTTGCTGGCAGTTAACGAATATCACCTCCACCGGGCGGCGGCGCGCGCTCTGTGCGTCACTAGGACACAGAGTGACAACAAACGTGCGCAGCTTTATGCAGTTTACCACGTCAATTTCGGCTCCCCTCAGGTGCGTCACCGTGGTCTGGAGGAGGCGAAGATCGCACAACTGTTCGTTACAGATCCTAAAACTCTCCTCCTGCTCCGGTACCAAAAACGTTAGGTTGTGCAAGCACAAATGCTTTATGCTCAGTTGGGGCAGTACCCCAGAGCTAAAGGGAAACAACGAACTTTCGCGCGGGGTCAGGACCATGTACTGGCTACCGGCAACGCCCGCTCTGTCCACTGACAGGACTAGGCTTGCGAGTTCTCTGTCACGGCGCCCCCGAATTTGCGCGACCGCCTCTGCCAGCGACCCCCAGTACACAGCTGGAGTTAATCTGTCGTAAACAGCGGAGCCGGGCGCCGGAGACCACGGGGGGCTGAATTTGATGCGGGTCTTCGCGTCCCGGCGGGAGCTTTGCGCGAGGCCTACAATCTGCTTTAGCTCTTGTTTATCCACCTCGCCTGCGCAAAGGTACTCTAGCACGTCGTTGGCCCGCACGACTTTGGACTCTTTTGGCTCCGGCCGGCGCGCTGGGCCGAGAAAGCCGATTTCAAATTGTGGTACGTCCTCGGGTTCCAGAAACGACGTGATTAAAGCGTTGCAGTCCGTGCTAGGTAAGTTGGGTGTATTTTGCATTGCCCCGGCCATTTAGAAAGAACGCAAGGGCTGGTGTTTTAAAAATGTCTGGCGCTTTGTGGTTGGGAAGGGGTCGAGGGGGGCACGGAAAAGAGGGAGAGGGGGAGAGGAGGGAAGTGGGGAGGGAGGGGAGGGGGGGGGTCACCTACACCGAGACTACCGAGGCAAGCACGGTTAGACTACCCCCGGGCGCCTGGCGCATCCAGGCCTTCACGCCCGCCAACGTCCTGGCCTTCCGTGTGACGGCGAGTAGTAGCTGTAGCTAACCGGCGTTCTTTGCAATTCAAGAGAAAGACGGGGTAAAAATTAAAAAAAAAAAAAAAAAGTTTTCTGATATTTATTAATAAAAAAGGGGAAGATGATTATAGCTTGTTACCCTGTGCCTCAGACTTTGCCTGGGGCAGCACATAACAGAAGCGGAAGCGGTCTTTGTAGCAGAAGCCCTGGACGACCAAAACACAAGAAAAGCCTAAGCCGCCCGAGCGCAGCCAGGACGGCCAGTGCGCCGGCGCCAGGTAACAGGCTGTGCCCAGGAGTAAGTACAAGGGCCAGTGATGCAGATGGCACCAAAAAAAGCCCGCTTCGTTGCCAGCAGTAATAGCCGCGCCCGGCTGCGCGGGCAGCCACGCGCCACCCGGCGAGCGCCGCCTGGCCCTGCACAGCCGGGCGCGCAGGCTGCACGGCCCATGGTGTTCGCGGTCCAGCGACGGCAGCACCACGAAGAAGAGCAACCACCAGCAGAATGCAGCGTAAAGGCCCAAACAGAAGGCCAGCGTCTGGAGCGGGGCCGGCCACACCTCGTGTGCGACGGGGGCGAGGGAGGGGGGGAGGGGGCAAGGTAGTCTCATGTGTTTTGTTGTAACAGACAATCTATTTCTTTTATTCTATTTGTATCCTTTGTACATTTTTAGCAGAAGCCTCTGCCTCCCCCCCCCCCCCCCCAATCCCCCTTCTAGCATGAACGGGCGGTCGCCGGCTCAATGGACCGAGGCCGACCGGTACGTAGGGCGCGCGTGCAGGTATGCATGTAAGGGCCAGCAGTACGTGCTCGACGTTGAGACGCCAGCGCCCTTGCGCCTAAGGCTTGAAGCCGCCAACGAAAGCAAGATCGAGAAAGCCTGCAACGGCAGGAAACGAGAGCTCGAGGGGTTCGAGCTTGCTCTGAGAGAACACGCGTACAAGCTACGATGCAACTGCAGTGCGAACGCCGAGGCCAGGACCCGGCTCGATCGACAGCTACAGCAGTTGGGGAAGCTCCAGGAACAGTACCAAGCCTACGGCCGCTGGCTGCAAGAGCGGCGGCTGAACGAACATCGGCAAGAATTTAAAGAAGTCCTACGGGCAATCAGGACGGAACCGGAGCAGGTTAGGAATAAACGTCTCTATCCGGAGCTGGTCAGAGTGGTCACGCAGGAATCGTTGCTCTTGGACAATGATGGGCTGATGGGCGTGCATCTCCAGCGATTGCACGAGCTATTGCTGAGGGAGCTAGCAGGGGACGTAGATCTGCAAAACGAGGTCTACGCCCAACTACGCGCAGCCCTTCATGACACATACACCTGGCGGGCACTGATGAAGTTCGGCATAGCCAGCCGGATTCTGGAGGCGGTGTTTGTTACGTGGCAGGTCGACATAGACGCCCTCGCCAGCTTCGGCCTAGGCCGGGGGGAGGAAGTAACGCTGTTGTGGCGGCTAGCCAAAGACGGACCCGCCGCCTATCTGCTTTGGGCCTTAGACCGCGGGGCAGACCCCAACTTCCGTGACGAGGGCGGCGGGAGCGTTCTGAACATAGCGCTAGACCAGGGTGTCGAGTCGGAGCACAAAGATCGCCGCGAGCGTGAGCGCGTGGTCAATCTCCTCGTGTCCTCGCCCAAGATAGCGGAAAACACCGTTGGGGAAGGCTTGATGTCGCTGCTCCAGTCTCGGCTCGAGTCCCAAGACGACGACGAAAAATCGGTTGCAAGGCGTCGCCACAGGTGCCACCGCCTGATAGAAGTCATGCTCAGTTCAAGAAATGCTTGTGAGCACATTGTGGCCTTCGACCGGAACCCGGACGGGGGTTTGTTGACAGAGGTGTATTGGAACCCTCCCGAAAACTACCGAGTCCTGAACCCATACGAGGTGTACCTTTTGTTTGGCGTTTTGCATGACCGTCATCCCGACAACCCCAGCTGGCCGCGCCGGCTGTGCGTTCCCTCGGGAAACCCTGAGCGACAAAGGCTGGCCTCTGATCTTCAGAACGCAACGCAAAGCAAGTGGTACAAAGAAAACCGGAGGCTTCGGGATCGCGTGGACAGCTACATCCGACAGCTGCGGATCCCGCAGTAAAAAAAATCTTTTTGTTTTCAAATTCTTTTTTAAAAAAATCTTTTTCTTTTCAGCCATAAAACCATTGCACGAGCAGGTCCGGCCTCTTTTGCCTGAGGCGCTCCATGGCCGCCACCGTGATCAGCGCGCGGCCGAGAATGACGAGGCTGCGGAGCGAGGGCAGGGCTGCCGCTAGCCACTCTATCGCGTCCTCATCCATCACTCGTGCCCTGGCCGAAAAGTGCAGCCGCCGGAGCTTGGGCAGCGAAGCAAGGTGCCCCAAGCCCGTGTCGGTGATTCGGTCAGTATAGTCGAGGCACAGCCATTCCAGCCCGCCAAGATTGCGCAGGCTGCTGAGCCCCCGGTCCGTGATCAGGCCGCAGTTCGACAGATTGAGCCACCGGAGCGTCGTCAGCTCTTCCAGAGATTGCAGCCCTGTGTCCGTGATCCTCCGGCAGCCCCCGAGTTGCAGGTCCAGAACCTGAAGCTCAGCCACGGCCGCCTGCCCGGCGTCCGTGATCTCGCCGCAGCCGTAGAACGCGAGCGAGCTGACCGCTGCCGGCGCCTGCAGCTGGGACAGTGCCACGTCGCTAAGCCAGCTGCAAGTTCGCAGCTTCAGTTCGCGGACAGAGGTGACTGCCGAAAGCAGCCCGGCCATCTTGGAGTCCTCGTCCGCTTTTTCTTCGTCGTCAACGCAGGGTTCTTCTTCGTCGCCGGCGTACGTCAGCCGGTACACGTGCAGACCGCGCAGCAGCTGTCGTGCCGCTGCCAGAGACGAACTGGTGACCTGGACGCTACGCACCACGAGCTTCGCCTCCAGGCACGCGCTGTGGAACAAGCTTAGCAGTTGCCTGTCTGTCAACTGTCCCAAATCGAAATCGGGCTGCTCGAAGCCCGTCCAGAAGATCGCGCGCTTCCTCACCAGCGCCGAAAGCTGCCGGCACGTCAAGGCCAGGCCCAACAGCTCGCGGGTTCCCGACATTACCCTCACCAGGGGCCAGAGACTGTCGGGCAGGGCCAGCAGCAGGCGCGCTCGCGTTTGTTCCATTTTTTCTTCTTCTATTGCTCAAGACCTGCAGCAAATAAAAGAAAGTCGCACACACACACATTCACAACGCGCACACACGCCCCTTTGGCGCCGAGAGGGAGGGGGGTGTGGCCCTCCCCTCTCTCTTCTCCTCCCCCCCCCCCCACAAATCCTTTGTCCCCCCTTTTCCTTCCCTCTCCCCCCCCCTTGGCAGCGAACTGAGAGAAAGCTGTTTTCCTCTCTTGTAAAACAACAAAATCTTTTTTTCAAAAAGAGAAGAAACGAGCTTACACATGTCCAAAAGCAATAGGGGCTGCCCCTATTGCAATCGCAAATTAAGAGAGAAAGAAATTCCAGCTGGCAGTAGCCAGCTGGAAGTGCAGTGGCTAGAGGCTTTGAGATACCAAATAAAGCACCACCGTCAAGAGATTGTGCTGGACGCCGCGGCACTTGACCCTGATAATGAAGCCTTGAAAGAAATAATGCTGCAAGCTACAGAAAGGCTTAATTTACAAGTGCACTGTCGAGGCGAGAAGAGCTTTGACAAGCTTGAGAAGCTATTCAAACTGATCGGCGGGTTTTGCGCGCGCTTGGAAATACGCGATTTGGAGCTTGAAGAAGGCGAGGCCCGGAGCTTCGAGCTCGACAAAAAAATCGGCGGTTTGGTGCTTGTCGATTACCAACACGCAAAGTTTAGGCTTGACGGAGAAAATGGGGCAGACGGAAAACACATGCTCATGGATGAAGTACGGGTGCTGGAAGAAAAAGCAGCAAACTGCTTAATTGGATGGGGTGCGAAACTTTGTAACTACACTCGAACTAAGCGGCTAACAGAGCGCTACACTTTGAAAAAAGATCCTCGGGGTGTCGGGCTGGCTGCCTATAAAAAATTACAAGACGTTTCGTGGGCGATTAAGGCGGAGGTGGCCGACTTGGAGGTCATCGTTCTAGGGGCTTGCAGTTATCCGGGCGCAGACTTTAATTTCAAGTTTGAACGTATCAACTGGCCTGAGCTCCAAGCTTTTCGCCTGCGTTCTCCCGAGGGAGCGCGCATTATTGCAGAAGATACTGCAGGAGCACTTGCTGAGCGGACAGGTTTCTTTCGCCGTGGAGGGCCAGCTGATGTGTGGGAAATCGTGAAGCTCTACCAACCTCGAGACGATATATATGAATTGTCCTGCCAAAAGCTAGATTCACTTTTTGACGTCTTCCAGCAGCGACGTCCCGGTCACGAACATCGCATGCAATTAAGGAGTGAAACAAAGAGAGAAGAACTCGCGAGGAATCCTAACAAATATGGTTCTTTGCGTGAGCTAGAGCTGGAGGGGTTCCTGCTGCAAGATAACGTCTTCGATACCTTTATGAGGGGGCTGCCCGGGACGGTAAAAAAGACGGGCGCGGTTCTGCGCCTAGTGCGCTGCGGGCTATCCAACTCAAACTCACAAATAATGGCAGAAAAGTTAAGAGAGTTGCTGCCTTGGCTGGTGGAGCTTGGCCTGCGCGACTGTGACTTTGTCAACGACAATTTCTTGAAGGTTCTGTTCGCCGAGAAAGTTTGTTGTGATACAGAAAAAAAACGCCTAGAGGGCTTGAAACGTCTGGACCTCTTTGGCACGCCTATTACTTCAAATAAGTGGTGGCCTAGTAATTGTTCGCTAAACCATGTCCAAAGCTTGCAGGTGCCCAATCTCAGCAACCTGCCTAACCCAGACAAGGTTGATGCTAGACTAAAAAAACTCCAAGAACTGCGTGTTGAACAAACCCGCTTACCCGATCTAGTTCTAACTCAAGTGCCCAAATTTGTAAGAAAGCTTAAGCTACGGTTAGGCTCAAGGCCAGATAGCAAATGGTGTCTGAAATTCTGGAAAAAGCTGCAGCTGCTACAAGAGTGTTGCCTGTGCGACGACGCTTATCCGGGCGGGATGACTTGGGAGCTGGCAAAGGATCTGTGCGCAACGCTAAAGGGCACGGCTCGCAATTATCCTGTTGTATTGGACGTGCGTGGAACAGAATTGAACATGGAGGAGCTGTGCCTATTTCTCAAAACGACGTCCAGCCACGACAGACAGACCGTCCTGACTTTTGACCTCACCCCGGGGTAAAAGGGAAAGCACGCCAAGGGCCTTTTTTGTCCCCGATCGTCATTTATTAAAATGTTTTCCAAGAAGCAATATATTCTAGTCAAGGCCGATTTTATTTTTAAAAGACAAATTACTTGCATGCGCCCAGCTAAGCGCCAGCGTACGTTCGCGCCTAGTTCCCTGAGCGATTGGCAAGAAGTCTTCTTCTCGCATGGGGGCCGGGCTGCTGGCGCGACAGGACCTAGTTTCGCTGCTGGAGGCGTCGAAGGCTTGGCAGCAGCAGCTTCGTCCGCTTCTTCTTCGTCAACACAGTGTTCTCCGTCGCCAGCGTACGTCAGTCGGTACACGCGCAGACCGCGCAACAGCTGTCGTGCCGCTGCCAGAGACACCAGCAGGTAAATGCAAAAGTGCTGACATGCACACTGGGGGGGGGGGGCGCCCCCCCCCCCAAAGGAACAACTGAAGAATAGGCTTTTGTGCAGCCACCGTCACATAATTTCTTCTTGCTTTTCCTATGGGTCGCTGGAAGACTCTGGCTCCTAGTCGAACAGGGGGCACAGCGCCCAGAAAACATCTTGCTCTCCAAATAGCCAGTCGCAAGCCACGGATTGCAGGCCGGACTAAGCCCCCGGTAGCGGTTGAGGTGCCACGGCCTTGGGATGAGGAGAGTTTGCAGGCCCTAGACCAAGAGCGCGAAGAGATCCGGCAGGCGTTCCACGAGGCCATCCAAGCTGATGACCGCGCCCGGGGCGAGAAGTACGCGGCCCTGCTACAGGAGAAGCACCTCAGCATCTGCACCCGATTGCAGCAGTTTGTGGAAAACCACCACCGCGCAGAGCAGGCGCGCCTCTATGCGGAGGAAGCCTTTGAGGAGCTAGGGGGTGATTGTCTGATCAGGGAGGCCTACATGGCGTTTCAGTGCCTGAACGGCGAGAGTGCCCTGGACCTCGGCGGGTACATCGACAGCAACGCTTGGGGGCTGCTGCTGGACGCACTGGGCCTGGCTAGGGCCAAGTATGTCAGGATGTTGCAACGTCTGGCGCAGAGCGGGACGGCGCCCCCCAGCACCCCCACCAGTCCTCAGGGAAAGACAGAGCCACCCGCGGACGCAGAAGTGCGCCCCCTCTAGATGTCATTTCACCTGCCGAAATTAAAAACTTGACATAGGTATTATTTTTTTTTGAATTGGCATTTGAGTAACAGAAGGTGTGTGGTCATCGGAGTTCTTTTTGCCGTATCACACCGGTTAATGAGAGACAGAGTAGTCCAAAAAATTTGGCGCAAAATAGACCGGCCTCTCCGGCCTCAGGGCAGGCGGAATAACTGAAGGACGTTTTCCCGGGGAGGAGGGGTGGTTTGGGGGGGGGGGTGAAAGGCATGACGAAAGTTGTTCGTCCGACGGGTGAGGGGGGGGGGGGGGGCGCCCCTTCCCCCCCCTTTTCTCGTTAAAAGGATTTATTCTCTTTCACAAGGAAGACAAATTACTTGCATGCGCCCATCTAAGCGCCAGCGTACGTTCGCGCCTAGTGCTCTGAGCGATTGGCAAGAAGTCTTCTTCTCGCACGGGGCCGGGCTGCTGGCACGACAGGACCTAGTTTCTTTGCTGCAGGCGTCGAAGGCTTGGCAGCAGCAGCTTAAGGCGTACCTCCTGCCGCAGCTATGGCTGGCCCTGGCCCTGAGCGATGCAACTTCTACAATCGACCCGTCCGAGGAAGTTGTGGCGGAGGCCGAGGAGGCTGCCGCCGAGGTTTACCCCCAGCTCTGCACGTCGCTCACTCTCCAATACAGCCGAAATCACATGCCTGCACAGACTCCGATCCTGCCGCGGAAGCGGCGTCTGTTGCAGCTAGCTCTGTCGTGGTTTCACCACGTCACGCGCTTGTCCATTCAATGTGATTGTTACGCGGCGGCAGAACTCTTGAACGTTTGGGCTGTCGTAGCCGCGGGACCTCTGGTAGCACTTTCGCTGGACTTAGAAAACGAGTGCGACGCAGAAGAATTTGCTGAGAACACCGGGCCTCCGATCGAAGAGGCGCTGCGCTTGCTGCTGCCCGGGTTGCGGGAGCTCTGCCTGCACTTTATGGACTTTGGGCCGCACGGGGTGTGCGCTCTCTGGCCGCAGCCGGGTCCGGTGCCGCCCCTGCGGTGCCTGCAACTAGTAGAATGCGGCGGCCCCCGGCTGTGGGGCGAGGGGCTGGAACTTTTGGCCCCGACGCTCGAGGTGTTGGAGGTCACGGCGAACTATGACCATGAGGTTACTGCCCCGCCCGACGGCCTGGTCTTACCTGTGGGGCCGCGGTCGGTGTGTTGGCCGAGGCTTCGCCGTGTTGTTGCGGGCGGCGCGTTGCCCCCACAGGAGCTGCTCGAGTTCTTGCGGAGCATCGGCGAGGAGTTCGTGGGCCTGGATTGGCCACGCGTCTGCACCCCGGCGCTACAATCCTATATCCTCCGCCTGGGCATCTGTACTGACGGTGCATCGGAACGGCCATATTATGAACACACTGGCCAGTGGGAACGCGGCGTCCTGGAACAGCTGCACCGGACGCTCTTGCCCTTAGGCGGCGCTTCCCCTTCTTTTCTAGAACTACAACTGCATCACGTGGACCTGTGGGACCAACCGAGCGCGGCCGACCTGGAGGAGCTGCGGCTGTTGGCGCCTGTCCGTTTGACGTTGATTGACCGCGGCCCGCCCTGGCACTCGCGGGCCCGCGCGCAGACCCCGGCCGCCGCCGTCTTGGGTCAGGTCGGACTCTGGCGCAGCGAGGCGCGCCCCCCGCCGGAGCTGGGGCTCACGCTGGCCCTGCGGCCCCCGCCGGAGCCAGAGCTGGGCCAGCCCTTGCAACGCCAGCATTTGTTGGCGTGGGGCCAGTCGTACCAGCGCCTGTTCGCGGGGCTACGCCCCCGCACGCTCTGCGCTAAGCAGTTCACTTTCCACAGCTTCAAGCTACAGGGTTACCTGCCGGAACAAGCGTGGCAGGGCCTGGCGGGCCTTTTCGAACTGCAGCGCCTAGTTTGGCACGGCCTGTGCTCGTCGGGCGTGCCGCTGCACTGCGGGCGCTTCTAACTGCCCGACAAGGCCCCCGACAACGAAGACCCCCAGCCCCAGCCCCAGCCTCAGCCCCCGCTGCTGTGGCCCGCGCGCGGGCCCGCGCTGCCCACGGCGGGGCTGCGGGGCAAGTTTTCGATCCTGCGCCGCTTCCGGTCGCCGCAGGGCGAGGTTGCTTATGGTGCCAAGGACCTCGGCGGGCTCTGGCTGAGCGCTGCCAGGGCTCGACGGATTCTGGCTACGTGGGGGGGCGACTGGCGCGCCGCTCCCCCTTGTTGCCAGCGTCCCAAGCTCTGGACGTTCTTGGTCTGTTCCGGCACATTGGGCGACGCCGTGCGTTCAGAGCAGCCCCTGTCGATCCTGGCCAAAGTCCCTTGGAGCCCCGTTCCCTTTGAGTGGCCCTATGTGCGCCCGTGGTTAGCAGACAGCGAGGTGCGACGCGTGTTAGCCGGCTACGTTGCGATTTTATTCAACGACCTCGAAGCGGCTGCGCGCAGGGGCTCCGCGCAATCCTTGCTGAAAAGCATGGCGTTGAAGTTGAAGCAAAGCCTGGTGGCCCTTGCCAGCGCCGGGACGCACCAGAGCTCGTTGCCTGAGATGTCTGGCTATGCGCTAGAAGACACGGCACCCCAACGACGTCTGCAGGCTCAGTGCAGACAGCTGGCCCTCCGTGCGGAAGCGTCCCTCCCCTTATGCTACATAATTCAAATTGGGGGGTTCTTTATTTCCCTCTATCCCCCCCCCACACTCTCTCCCTCCCCCTCCCCTCTCTTGTCCCTCCCCCGCTCCCTCTGAGTATCTTTCCCCCCTCCTCTCTCCTGCTCCCCTCTCTCTCCCTTTTCTTAAAAGAAAAGCAAATCATACGAGTAAACAGAAAAAAAAGATATCCAAAGTTGTCAAAGGATGCAGACCCCAACACCGCAGCAGGCGAAACCTTGGGTCCTGGGCCATAGCTTGTACATGCAAATCCAGACCCTGCTGAACACGGGCAGGCGTCGCGTGCAGGAGCAAAAGCTTGCCCCCAACTTTACACTCATGTCAGGCGGCAGGCTCCACCTTACGCTCCCCGAGCAGAAATTAATGGCCGGCTTGTTACGCAGGCTGGCGTGCAAACCCTACGCACACGTTTTCAACCGAATCGCCCTGGTGCAGGTCATAAATAGCCCCTCAGCCCTCATAGTCGATCTTGACGCGCGGCAAACCTCAAAGCTCACACCCAAGCGCTTTTTGGAATTTATGCAACGCCTACTTGTCGTGCTGGCACGGCTTATTATCGCGCGTCTGGTCGCCGAGGGCAAGTCTGAGGCTGAGGCCTGGGCCGCCTCCACCGCGCACGTGCTGCAAAGTCATGGCCGCGTAGAAAAGTGGCAGAACCTGCCCAACACATCAGGCGGGGGTCGCCGCCGCCAGTTTAAAAGGTATGACAAACTGTCATACCACCTCGTCTTCCCCGGGCTGGTCTTAGGCTGGGCAGACGCTGGCCTGCTCATGTGTGAGGCCACCGCCGAATTTGCGCGCCTCCATCCGTCCTTTGCGCAGGACCTCGACCTCTCCACGGTCGTGGACCTCTCAATCTACATGCAAGGAGGGGGGATGTGCCAAGATAGTACAACCGATACTCCAGTTCTGGAGAAGTATTGACCCGGTTGAGGATCCAAAGGCAAGACATTATCTGCCAGTATATAAAAACGCAAAAAGTCTCGAGACATGGGATGATACAATTACTCCCAGAGACAAGGATTACACTGCGTGGACCATTCAGACACTGCCAAGAGGAGTGCTTGATGTCCCTTTTTGAATTATCGTTGGGCGGAATCCATAATAAGATCTGCGACATTCTCGAACAGTCAAAGTTCGATCTGACTTTTGTTGGTGGTCCTCCACCAGGCAAAGAAATCCGCGCCAGACGACGAAGGCAGTGACAAAGAAACTATTTTTCTTTATGCGTCTCAAATAAACTGATTGATTGCCCACAGCGTATCATGATTTGATCATGCATCATCAGTTATCAATATGAATATTAAAAAGACTCAGTGATATAACTTGGCATTCGATCGCAACATACGAGTGCGAAAGGTCGATCGACGATGATACTACACCGTATACGGGGATCGCTAGTGTATTGAGCGATGGTGTTCCCGGGTATGACCCTTTCCAAGTCCTGGGATGATGTTTTCGAAAATGAAATGTTCTCTGAAACTTTCATTAAATTATTTTTTACGATAGATTATATACTGTCGTACCTGAGCACGGTCAATCTCTACTTGTGTCGGTATATCGCAGGGTCGGGTACATACACCTCGACTTCGGATATAGCTATTAGGACTGGCCCCCCTAATACTATATCATAGGATATCCGCCTTATACAAGGATATGTCATTAAAAAAGACAATGTACTTACGATCTCCCTGTGAATAATAATAATAATAATGATAATAATAATGATAATGATAAGAAGAAGAAGGAGATCAAAGGAGAAATCATACTACAGCACCACGTTGCTGGTATTTTTTTATTAATAGTACGTTTGTTCTTGACATACTGCTGAAAAAAAAATTGAGGGGAAGGAGTTCAAAATTTACAAGAAAGGCTAGAGAATCCGCTTTGACGTGCCGTATAACTTGTATGAGGATATATTTATCGTCTTTTAGCGTCTATCCGTGGGTCGATGCGCTGTGTGGCATGACTCCATAGCGCATACTATTTGCAGAAAGAAATCAGAAGGTGTATGACGAAAATGCTATTTCCGTCATAAAATCGGGAGGGGGTACTGTAGGCATCACCCCCCGGATAGCCGGTAAAAAGTACCTTTTCCTGGTGACAGGTGCACCAGCTTGTTTTTCAGTATTATTTGTCCGGATTGGACCTGATGTCATTTTATTCCTGGTCTGTTGCCGTTTTCCTTTTTGGCTTCACTGAGCTAATATAACGAGACATCATTCTCATTCTTGAGGACTGTGTTTGGTTGTATTACCGACTTTTTACGAGCTATCGTTGGGGGCATTACATCCCCACAAGAGATAGTGGGAAGCTACATCTACCTGAAGGCAAGTGTGCCTGAGTCGGTCCTGCCGGTCAGTGTCATTGCGGAACACCAATCGAACAGGGAGAAGTTTGATTACTGCGCGGCTGAACAACTGCTGCGGTACATCCTGTATGTAAAGGATCGTGGTGTGAGGTTTTCGGCGAATGGTAACAGAACCTTGGTGGCGGACTCCGACTCGTCACTTGGGAACGGAAGCCGGATGTACTCGCGGACGGGGGGAGTGGTGTTTTTGGCTGGTGGCCCGATCATGGTGCGGTCTTCGACCCAGAAGCATCTGGCAACTGGAACCCAGGAAAGCGAAACATATGCAGCCTCGGAAGTCTTGCATGACATGGAAGCAATACGCAATTTGATAAAATCGCTGCCGTGGTCCGACGCCAACCCGCTGAAGAGGAATCTGATGGCAAAGCCAAGACTGAACGTGGACAACCAAGCCACGGTATGTTCAGCACCGAATTCGATCTTTGGAAAGCGGATGCGGCACATCGCGCTGCGCCACTACCATGTAACTGAGGCGATAAGGAAGGGGGAGGTAAGTATGGAATGGGTACCGTCAGCGGACAATCGGGCTGACATACTATCTAAAGTCATTACCAGCCCATCGCTATTCAAAAAGGGAGCAGACATGCTCTCTGGACATACTACTAAGTAGACAGAGTTGACACGTTGCAACTCAGTCAGTGTCAGTCAGACATAGAAAGGAAGCAACTAGGACAAGTCCTTAGCATTTGAACTACCTCTGAAATTAGGGGGAGCATTACAACAAAATATAGTTGTTAGTAATTTCTGACGGCAGTTACTTTAATTATATATATATATATATATATATTGATAGGACTTATCTCAATCAATGACACTGACTAATTATGTTAGGACGTAATACGACAATTGCTTTTATCAGCAGGCCATGTGCCTGAGTTTACCGCTCTTTTATTGGCGGCAATCTGTCTACCTAAATAAATTCTCACAATCTGCTCAACCATCAACTACCAAAGTGAACCGGCTCTAACCCGGCCTCTGCCAACTAGACTGTCTGCCGGAGTTTAATACTACATAGTACAGAACATAATATTTGAAATCATGAATAGTTTTACTTACAAAAAGGCTGTTCGTGCGGTGGCGCGTGTCTGTTTTGGAAGAGGGGGGGTTACCGTCGAAGTGGTTGCCTACGCCATGCAAACACATGAGGTGCTTGGAATCTCCACTCCACGTCCTGTTCTTGCCTGAACCTTGCTCGATGAGAACAGCTTGCAGCTGGCGTACGGGTACATACCAGAAAAGCGGCTGCGGATCTCGATATGTTCTACCTGTTAGATATTAGATATATGTATAGAGAACGATTAAGAGACAGGTGTGTGTGTGTGTGTGACCCTCAAACTGGACTATGTCGCCCATGTAGCCGGGACTGTGGACATTTTTCACGCGTTTCTCATCTGTGTTGCTGCACTGGATAATGGGATACACTTTCCCATCCAGGTCAAACCGTTCCGGTGGGTGTAGTTTCATGTGACCCTCCGTGTATCCGGCCTTGACCCATCTCTTGTCGTTCAAACGCTCAGGGTCAACAACGCTTTGTTGGAACCCCATCTTCTTTTGTGTCGGCACGACACGGTCATTCCAGTAATTATGACCAGATGGCTTGAGACCGTTGACTCCCCCCAACGCTTCCCACACTATGTTCGGGGATGTGTACCCCTCCGGAGGCTTCAACCACACCGGGACATGGAGCTTCACTTGCGGAAACGCACTCTCCTCGTCCATGCCATACACCTCCAATCCCTGTAGCACCGACAGCGCAAACGTCAGCCACACGACCTCCACCCTACAAGTCGGCAAGTCCACCCTGTCATACTGCCACGCCGGTTGTCGGAACCCCAGCCCAGCAATACGAGACTTCGTATCGACCACCGATCCGTCCATCGTCGCCCTCTTCTCGAAGTCCACGAACCTAGTATGCCCCACCGGCTTCTCGGACACATGACGCTCGACGATAGCCCCCAGACGGAGGTGTTTGTCGATGTCGGCAAACCTGGAGTCGTTGAATAAACCCGACTTTGTCGCCTGGCGATAAGGAACCGGCACCGTCACCAGATATGCACCGGATCTAAAGTTGCCCGGCTTCGTCTTCGTTCTACTCCTCGCCCCAACGACTATGTTGGAGACGTCGATGGTGTTGCCCGTCCACTCGACAGGCACACCTCTTGCATCCCTCTTGACGTTCTCATCCCCCACAGGACCACTCGAAGGCTCTGCTTCTCCATTCGGTGCTGCCTCCTCAGCTGAACCCCTTGCCTCCCTCTTGTCCCCACCAACGTACCCAGACACCCCTTCGTCGTAGACTGCCAGCTCGACAAGTCCCGAGTCGTCAGTTGAAACGGGCTGTAACCCCTCCAAGAACACTTCCCCAACGGCGTCCCGGGCTGCTACGTCTGCCACTTCCTCCGTCACTTCATTCTCTTCCCAACCGCTACCGCCAGTCAGCGAGTCCAACACCTTTCGCTCACTGTCGGTGAAAAACTCTCCGGGTACACCGTCATTTTTGTCGACACTTTTTCCCACTTCGTGTACCATTTGGAAAGCATGCTGGAGTGATGACTCCATCTTGCCCCCTGGGTAAAGCGTAGGCCAGCCGTGCACTTGAGGGTCCCTCACCACCATCCTTCTCTAACGTGATGACCGTTCGTTCTTCTTCCCATCTTCCAACTCGCCTCGCCGCAGAGGTAGACTCTTCCCCTGCCTGCCACTCATATCACACCTTCACCTAGTGTCGTAGCTGATGTGTTTTGCATAGCCCGCCGTTGTGCCAAAGCCTCCTTCCGTTCAGCCTCAATCGAAGCCAGTTGATATACCCAGGGGAAGAAGCGTTCTTTGGAAAGCGGATGCGGCACATCGCGCTGCGTCACTACCATGTAATTGAGGCGATAAGGAAGGGGGAGGTAAGTATGGAATGGGTACGTCAGCGGACAATCGGGCTGACATACTATCTAAAGTCATTACCAGCCCATCGCTATTCAAAAAGGGAGCAGACATGTTCTCTGGACATACTAGTAGACAGAGTTGACACGTTGCAACTCAGTCAGTGTCAGTCAGACATAGAAAGGAAGCAACTAGGACAAGTCCTTAGCATTTGAACTTCTGTAGAGAGGGAATGAGATCCTAACGGTGCCATCTGCACTCCAGTCTTCCCCCACCCTTGCACAGATAGTCAGCGAAGCTCCGGTTGGAGTCAGCATGCAAATGCAGTTCGTCAAGACGGCGTTGGCGAGGTGCCCAGAGAAGCACCTGTGGAAATGGAGCACACCCGAGCCAGCCACATTTCACCACTCCCCCTTTCCCTTTCGGCACCAAGAATAATATTTAGTTGTTAGTAATTTCTGACGGCAGTTACTTTAATTATATATACCGACGTGGGATCGGACGCTATTCTCATCGGGGCGAGGCCTCGGGGGCTGGGGCCTCACAGCCTAAATGAGACAAAGCGAAGAGGAGATGTTGCGTCAACGTCCCCAGACACCCCTTCGTCGTAGACTGCCAGCTCGACAAGTCCCGGGTCGTCAGTTGAAACGGGCTGTAACCCCTCCAAGAACACTTCCCAATCGCGAGGCATAGCTCCTTCGGATTTACCTTTTTGTGCCGCCAACCAGCCTCCAACCACTCCATCAGTGCACTAACGTCGGCAGAGGCGGAAGTCCCTTCTCGGTTTAAATGGAGTTTGTACTTCTCGTCTACGACGGCGGTAAGGGCTTTTCTGTCCTTGCAATTGACAAGATCGTGACCGAATAGGAAGGGGTGCTTTGTAGCTGTAAGTAAGGTTTTGACCTGTTCGTCGGAAATGACATTGGCATCCATATGCAGTAAAGTCTGATAGGCAATGTCCTGGATCTCTTCGGCGGTAGGTTTTTTCTGGTAGTTTTGTACCATGTCTTTGTACATGTCATCGTACTCGCACGCCTCCTCCTCACTCAACCGATACTCTTCCGACATACACTGCCAAAACAAGCTAACTGCCTGACCTACTCTCTTCTTTCTCTGCCAGTCTGTGACTCTACTCGTGGTCTCTGTGTCTTTCTTTCGAGTGCGTGGAACACGACAAACAATCACAGTATCATATTGTGTGTCATATTTATCGCAAAAAATCCCCTCACCCCTCACCATCAAAGGCAGCATTCCATCTCACACGCACAGGCTTAGGGTCAACAGAAGCAGAATCAGAAGCAGCAGTGTCATAAGCAGCATGCCAGTTAGAGATAGTTTTTGCACTAAGCAGGTTGAAAATGTTCTGTCTTGGGGGGATTTTGTGGATCGTAATCTATTCTAACGTTATAAAAAAGAGACTCGGTCTGTGGCCCCTGGGTTGTGGGCAGTGGCTCATAAACAATTCCGGTTTCCCTGCCGTACGAAAGGTTTTCTTGCCTCTGTTCCTGTACAAAGTCCGATTTGTGCTGCTTAATTTTTTTTCTTGCCTCACTTCGTGACGAGTGGCCTGTTGAATTTCGGAAAGATTTTTGTCCTTGCCCTTACGCACCCAGAATGCAGGTCGTCTCTTTGGAGGCATCGGAATGGCGCCTCTCAACAATTCGACAAAAAGGGTTAAAAAATTTCGATAGGGACGGAAAACAATTGAGAGTTTGCCCTGACCCGGCCTGAACATTTTTTAATGTTAAAAGCACCAAAAACACTCAAAGCCAGGAAGCATGCCTAATTGTAAAAAAAAGAATTTTTCAAAAATATTTTCAGAATAAGAAAGTTCGTAACTTAAACTAGCTAGCACCAAATTTTCGCAACCACTTACCTTGCG
>WBZZ01006322.1:42500-45334 GCA_019918135.1 Paulinella micropora
TGCACAGCATGATAATGTCGGGTTGAGAACATTGTGAAAAGTTGCGGGACATCGCAGATCGTCTGAGGCTCCGTCTGGCACTGCGGCTCAGTCAGAAAATTATATATCCAGAGAGCTACAGTACGATCCTAGTATTTTTTTTTCTCTCTCCTTTTTTCTTCCTGTTTTCTTTTTTCTTGCTCTTTTTCGTTTTCTTTCTTTCTGTTTGGTTTCTTCCCTACCCCCCCCCCCCACCACCACCACCTCCACCTTCTTTCATTTACCATCCCTCTTTTTTTTCTATTAATATAACTGGTTTATCAACCATTTTCTCTTCTTACATCTGTTTCTACCAATATCAATATCTTGATTCTTTTCCTTAGTTCAATCCTTTGTCTTTTCCCTGCCTCGTCTTGATCCTTTTCTCGTTCTGTGTCTGTGACTCTTCCACTTTCCCGCTTTTCTTGTTTATTTCTGCCTATTGTTCTGCCTATTGTTCTTCAAGCATTCATATTTACCTAAATATTATACAGCCGAGGGCATTCAAGTGTCAAAGTCAATCAACCATCAAATTCAAAGTAACAAACAGAATTCAAATTAGTGCAATTTAACGGTACCGCTTCGCAAAAATTACATAGATTTTGCGGACGGATACAGCAGTTAAATTGAACATATTTGAATTCTGGTCGTTACAGTAATTTGAATCTGATGGTTGACTTTGACACTTGAATGTCCTCGGCTGTATATGCTTCTAGCGTCATTTTTGATATTAATATTGCTGTCATCATGGTAGCGTATGAAATTCATTGAACTGTGTCTCTTTTTTTTCCGAAAGTCGAGGCTCAGTGCTGAATTGAAGACCTGAATTAAAGCCGTGCCAATGATTTCAAGAGTTCATCCTCTCTCGGTTGAACCCGGCAGTTTTTAGAATCTGCATTCTCAGCCTGTTGCAGTGTCGGATAGTTTTTTCTCTCAGTGATTGATCAGTTTTCTCAAGTTTCAATTTGAAGCACTTGAAGTTTGCTTCCTTACCGTAGTATTAAGATTTCGGGTCTGGCAGAGCCGAGATGTAATAGATGTAGTTAGTGTGGTGGTCAAGTTGGCTGTAGGCATCACCCCCCGGATAGCCGGTAAAAAATACCTTTTCCTGGTGACAGGTGCACCAGCTTGTTTTTCAGTATTATTTGTCCGGATTGGACCTGATGTTATTTTATTCCTGGTCTGTTGCCGTTTTCCTTTTTGGCTTCACTGAGCTAATACAACGAGACATCATTCTCATTCTTGAGGACTGTGTTTTGTTGTATTACCGACTTTTTACGAGCTATCGTTGGGGGCATTACATTTGGAGTCCACATCACTAGGGTGATTTCTTTCTGCTTTGCCACACAGGCAACAGAGTGAATTTTCACTGACCTGTCTCACACGGGGACGTCAGACGAAAACAAATACTCCAACACAGCTCCCTCATAACTCTTTCACAAAACAAATAATTTGATTGGTCTCAAGCAGGTGTCTCGTACCCTCTAGCCCAATCAGTATCTGTGTGCTCACAAAGAGACATCAGATACAAACTCTCTGTCGTTCTTGCTGTTCTCACACAGAGACCAAGAAGAAGGAGGTGGACAGAAGAGTGAAGGAACACACACAAAACACAAACAAGCATAGTGACAGGAGCACAACACTTTACCCTTCTAGTTTGTGCATTTATCTGCATTATCTCACACATACGTCAGAGTATTTTTGCAAATCTCTGATCGTTTTCTAAAGGTAGGTCTGAGAACCTATCCGACCGACTGTCGACTTCTCAAGGAGAGCTTTTCTAGCTTCTCTATTACTATCTGTGTGTAGGTCCAAGTGCCTCATACTAGATACAATATAGAAAAGAAGGAGAAAGTAATCTGAGTAAGGAGAACAAGAAATCGGAGAAAGTCTCAAAAACTATTTTTTCTCAAACAAAAACAAACATACAAACAGTGTTTCATAGAGGACAGGGAATCTTATCCTACCCTCTCTATTAGTTTCTCTCTTCACTAGTCAATCGACTGAAGGAGGAACAGAACACAAACGAACAAAAACCAAACATAGGAGCTGACACTGTCCTCCTGTTGATCACTACTACGACATCATGTCGACAGAGATCGCCGAAGTGAGTGAATTCTCGGAGGCAGATCAAAGAAGAGAAGAAGAAGAAGCAGGAGGAGGAGGAGGAAGAGGATTGAATGAAGGAGGAGGAGGAGATGAAGGAGTAGGAGGAGGAGTAGAAGAGGGCTGGGATGATGAAGGAAGATATGGAGGAGACGAAGATGGAGGATTTGAACAGGAAGAGACGGGAGGAGGAGGAGCATATGGTAGTCCCTTACCACCTGCCTACACGGGAGGAGGACGAAAAATGATCGACTTGATTCATAGTGATGGAGAGGAGATCACAGCGGAGGAACAACAGTGGGTGCAAGACCACTATGACCTCACTAAAGAAGAGTTTGATAACAAGATGGGGGGAGAGAAGGACACCTATGTGGATCCCTCAGGATCAAAGAAGAGAGAAAAGTCGTGCTAAAAAGGATGTCTATATCCTATTATCAAACACAGCACAGCTCCTCTGCAAACTGGTCTCTGATCCAGAAGAGAGAAAGAAGATACAGCATATCAAGTTTGGGGACA
The DNA here is from genome assembly GCA_019918135.1 of Paulinella micropora. Lineage (NCBI taxonomy): Eukaryota > Cercozoa > Imbricatea > Euglyphida > Paulinellidae > Paulinella > Paulinella micropora. The sequence goes on from WBZZ01006322.1 coordinate 45,141, forward strand.
CACACCCACCTTGAATTACTCGATGCTATCTTTGGGGTGTACACTCAAACCCTGATTTGGGAACGTACATACGGCCCACGATGTGAGGGTTACCTCCAGTACACAAACCCAAGAGCAACGGCCAGATTCCTCGCGACTGGTCAGGAGGAAGTCGATGTAACAAAAATGAAGACCAATCTGGGTTCGAAAAACTC
>WBZZ01006323.1:32500-35000 GCA_019918135.1 Paulinella micropora
TGATCGGGGCCACCGATGGAGCTCCTGAGGGCAAGACTGCACTAAGCCGAGGTTATTCCGCAGTCCCAGCAACCTCTTGCAAGACGTCACCGAATGTGCAAGTGCATACACCAAGCGCGGTTGCTAGAGCTGCCTCGAAACCCCACCCATAACAATCTGGTGTCTGCTGGGTCCTGGGCTATCAACCAGCATATGCGGAGTTTAAGATCTTTTACGCGCGCAACGACCCTCCTCCCAGCATCTACCACCAAAGGGTTATGAGTTGGCGTCACAGTTTAACGCCTTGAGGCCATTGGGCTGAATAATAATAATAATAATAATAATAATAATAATAATAATGATGATAATAATAATAATAATACTTCTAAGGCATACTGATGCAGCTGATGGCACGATCCGTTTCCGGACATGAGCTCCATGCCCTTGTTCGAGGTGCTCCATCCCCACCTAGTCAGTCTCTCGACTGATTATAGGGGCCACCGATGGAGCTCCTGAGGGCAAGACTACACTAAGCCGAGGTTATTCCGCAGTCCCAACAACCTCTTGCAAAACGTTGCCGCATGTGCAAGTGCGTACACCAAGCATGGTTGCTAGAACTACCTCAAAACCTCACCCATAACAATTTGGTATCCGCTGGGTCCACGGGCTATCAACCGGCATAGCGGAGTTTAAGATCTTCGACAGGCGCCCAACGACCCTCCTTCCCAGCATCATCCACCAAATGGCTTTGAGTTGGCATCACAGTTTAACGCCGTAAGGCCATTGGGCTGGAGCTCTGATAAACAAGCGTGACTAAGTTTTTATCATCAGGTGTTACCCTCAAATACATCACAGTCAACACTCCGAGAAGAAAGATATACTTCCTCTAAGGCATACTGACGCAGCTGATGGCACGATCCGTTTCCGGACATGAGCCTCCATGCCCTTGTTCGAGGTGCTCCATCCCCACCTAGTCAGTCTCTCGACTGATTATAGGGGCCACCGATGGAGCTCCTGAGGGCAAGACTACACTAAGCCGAGGTTATTCCTCAGTCCCAACAACCTCTTGCAAAACGTAATAATAATAATAATAATAATAATAATAATAATAATAACAATAATAATAATAATAATAATAATAATAATAATAATAATAATAATAATAATAATAATAATAATAATAATAATAGTGCTTCTCAGTCAATGGCGAATGCATTTCTGCACATGTGCCTCCATCGTCTCACCCGCGAGGGGAGTACGAAGATTTGACGATAGGCTCTACTGACACCCCCGCAAGGCAGCTCCAAGCCTTCCAGACAGACCAATACTTTCAAAGAAAATATCCTTTGAAAATACTGGCACCGACGGGAATCGAACTGGCGACAGGTCCCAGATGGTAGACCTTAACCACTGGGCTATCGCGGTGCCACAATAATAATAATAATAATAATAATAATAATAATAATAATAATAATAATAATAATAATAATAGTGCTTCTCTGTCAATGGCTGATGCATTTCTGCACATGCGCCTCCATCGTCTCACCCGTGAGGGGAGTACGAAGAATTGACGATAAGCTCTAATGACACCCCCGCAAGGGCAGTTCCAACACTTCCAGACGGGCCGGTATGTTCAATGAAAATACTGGTCCAGAAATAAATAATAATAATAATAATAATAATAATAATAACTAGGGGCTGCGCCAACACCTGAAAGGATGGTTTGCGGTGCGCTTCGCGCACACCCCCCCCCCCCCCCCCCCCCCCTCCTCTTCCCAAGGTCGCCTTTCCTCTCATTCTCACATGCACAACTTCTACAGCCTTGGAGCAATCTCAGCCATTCATTTAGGCACTACTTTGTCATTACAGTGAAAAATTCATAATTCAACTATATTCCCTAAAAAAAGAGCTCGTGACAAGCTTGCGAAAACGCATTTTTTTTAAGCCCTCTGGTACAACTTCTAGAGCTTTGGAGCATTCTCAGCCATTCAGTTTGGCACTACTTTGCCAAAATCTTCGTAAATCTCTATTTCAAGTGGTTCACTACCTAGAGCGCGTCCCGAAGTTGGGAAAACCAAAAAATCAGCCTCTCGACTCTTCTGGCACAACTTTGGGAGCCTTGGAGCATTCTCAGCTATTCATTTTGGTGCCGGCAAATTCGCTTCGGGTACGTACAATTACAGGACTTGGGTTCCCGTGGGGAGGGCCCCCCGTAACTCCCCTTTCCACAGTCGACAGGGTACGTTCAATTGCCAGAGGTAACCCATAAACCCTTCTGGACACAACTCTTAGAGTTCTCAGCCATTCATTTTGATGCTGATTCGCGTGGGGTACGTACAATTGCAGGGCTGGGGTTCCCGGGGGGGGCCCTCCCGGACCCCCCCCCCCCCCCCCCCCCCCCCTTCCCCGTCGACAGGCTACGTTCAATAGCCGAAGGTACCGGCAAGTATTCCCCAAAAAACAAGGAATTTTTGCATTCAGGACACTCCCCTAACGCAAATATTTGTGTGAATGCCGAAAA
>WBZZ01006323.1:75000-80000 GCA_019918135.1 Paulinella micropora
ACCTACCTAATTACCTACCTACCTACCTACCTACCTAGCTGCCTACCTGCCTACCTACCTACCTACCTACCTACCTGCCTACCCACCTACCTTCCTACCTACCTACCTACCTACCTGCCTACCTGCATACCTACCTACCTACCTGCCTGCCTACCTACCTACCTACCTACCTACCTACCTACCTACCTACCTACCTACCTGCATACCTTTCTACCTACCTACCTACCTACCTACCCACCTACCTACCTACCTTCCTGCCTACCTACCTACATACCTACCTGCAGAGATCAGGTCTTAAGTGCCTTAGAAGAAAGTGAAGCGCCCGATAAACCTACACACAGTCTCTCTCTCTCTCTCTCTCTCTATATATATATATATATACATATATATATATAATATATATCTATCTATCTATCTATCTATCTCTCTCTCTCTCAGGCTAGACTTGCGTCGACAAGCCGCTCGAGAAAAGTCCTGGTTCTCACAAGTTTCTTCTGTACACACCTTACGCCTTCTCCTCCTCTCCCCACCAGCTCCCACCACTTACCACTCCTCTCCCAACCGCCCGCCACCAGGCGGCAGATCTCCCCGAAAAAACGTGAAAAACTCCGCCTTTGAGCCACCCGCCACCCGCCGCGGGGAGGAACAGGCGTGTTTACCACCACCGGTGGCCAATATAGCCGGTAGTAGCGGTCTAACCGTTACCCAGTCGCCACCTTCGCTGCTGCTGCCTGCCTCTGCTGCTTCTGCTTCTTCTTCTTCTTCTTCTTCTTCTTCTTCTTCTTCTTCTTCTTCCTCCTCCTCCTCCTCGTCTTCTTCTTTTTCTTCTCTCTCTCCATCCTCGCACCCAGCGCCATCTGCCCCTCTCTCCCCTCCATCTCTCTTGCCAGCCACCTCCGGCAGGTCAGTACCGGCAAAAGTGGTAGTGGAGATGGGCCAGACAGATTTGCTGGCCAGCCGGGCGAGTTCCGGCCTAATGCAAAAGAATAAGCAGCAGGAACAGGACGGGCAATCGCAAAAGAATGATAAGGAGGAGAGGGACAAGCAAGCGCAAGAGAAAATCAAGGAAAACGACGGATCATTTCAAAATAATAATGCGGAGGGGAAAGGGGGAGGAGAGGAGGAGAAGGACGAGGAGGAAGAGCTGCTGGCTTTGGAGCAGAAAGAGAAAGAGCTGGACAGTGTGATCTCATCTCTGCAAGCGCGGCTGCACACCTTGGCCGAGGCCTCTCTGTCGTTGCCGCGCCTGCTGCGACCTTTCGCGGTCTACGTTACATTTGATGATACAGATACATACACGGAAAAGAAAAGGAAAAGGAAAAAGAAAAGAAAGGAAAAGAAAAGAAAACCGAGACAGAGAGAGACAGAGACAGAGACATATATGGATATAGATCTGCAGGGTGACTTACTGTTCCAAGCTACGTCACTGCGAACCCTCTCTTGACATTCACATATACATATCCATAATAATTACACACACATACTTGCATACTTGCATGTAACATCTGCAGGTATCAGGGGCGGCCAACAGCACCCGAGGCCAGGTTTCTCCCGCCAGAGGTGGCACCTCGCTCTTTCCCGCCACCCCGTACCAGGGCTCCCCGGCCAAGGTGGCGCTGGCAGCCACCCCGGACCAGAGCTCGGCGGCGCTGCTAGCCCAGGCAAGATTCCCTAGCAATGCCTACTACGAACAGGAAGAGGAAGCGGTGGCAGGTCTCTCTCTCTCTCTCTCTCTCTCTCTCTCTCTCTCTCTCTCTCTCCATTTCATGCTTCTACCTATATACCTATTTATCTCTCTGCCATGGCTACCACTCAAGGTTCATACAAATATCTATATCTAGATCTAGATCTAGATCTAGATCTATGTATCTATATCTATATATCTACATCTATATCTATATCTACGTCGAAATCTCGCAGGTTTGGCGGAGGGATTGGCAACAGGTCTGAGTGCAGCCCTGCAGCAACGAGTGCAAATTCGACAGCAGCTGCGCCACCTCCGCGACACCCGCCACCGAAAATGCAAGGTGAGGCAAGGGAATGGAGTGGAGTGGAGTGGGGTGGAGGGGAGTGGAAGTGGAGTGGAGTGGAGGTGGAGTGGAGTGGAGTGGAGTGGAAGTGGAGTGGAGTGGAATGGACTGTACAAACACATATATACAAAGACAAGCACACACAAACACACACAGACACACACACACACAGAAGACAACCATTGCGTGGAGATGATTATGAATCATGTGTGTGTGTATGCGTGCTAGGACTAGTGTAGCAGCTGCGCCAGCTTATCTATATCTATATCTATGTCTATATCTATATCTATATCTATATCTATATCTGTATCTATATCTATATCTATATCCATGTCTGCTCCCCGACACACGCCAAGACGACTTTCAATATATCTATATCTATATCTATATCTATATCTATATCTATATCTATATTTTTTTCTATATCTATATCTTTTTCTATATCTATATCTATATCTATATCTATTATCTATATCTAGTGCTATAGCACACAATTGCGGTGGAGATGATCGTAATCATATAGATATAGATATAGATATAGATATAGATATAGATATAGATATAGATATAGATATAGATATAAATATGGATATAGATATAGATATAGATATAGATATAGATATAGATATAGATATAGACAGTGTGCTAACACACTAGTGTACCCCGACACACGCCACCGCAAGACGAATTTCAATATATCTACATCTATATCTATATCTATATCTATATCTATGTCTATATCTATATCTACGATGTCATGTGATGTAATGTGATGCAATATAATAGCATGTACTGTTATCTATATCTATATCTATATCTATATCTACATCTATATCTACTATATCTATATCTATATCTATATCGTAATGTACTGTAATACACTGTCCATGCGATGTCATGCAATATATCTATATCTATATCTATATCTACATCTATATCTATATCTATATCGTAATGTACTGTAATATACTGTCCAGGCGATGTCCATGCAATGTGTTATTAGCGTCATGTCAATCTAATGTTCATGTAATGTTCAGCATGTACTGTTATCTATATCTATATCTATATCGTAATGTACTGTAATATACTGTCCATGCGATGTCGATGCAATGTGTTATTAGCGTCATGTCAATCTAATGTTCATGTAAAGATAGATAGATAGATAGATAGATAGATAGATAGATAGATAGATAGATAGATAGATAGATAGATAGATAGATAGATAGATAACCACTTGATAGGTGCTAACCACTTGATAGGTGCCTTCATCAGGCTTTCCTTTCAGCTATAGATAGATAGATAGATAGATAGATAGATAGATAGATAGATAGATAGATAGATAGGTAGGTAGGTAGATAGATAGGTAGATAGATAGATAGATAGATAGATAGATAGATAGATAGATAGATAGATAGATAGATAGATAGATAGATAGATAGATGGATGGATGGATGGATGCATAGATAGATAGATAGATAGATAGATAGATAGATAGATAGATAGATAGATAGATAGATAGATAGATAGATAGATAGATAGATAGATAACCACCTGATAGGTGCCTTCATAGATAGATAGATAGATAGATAGATAGATAGATAGATAGATAGATAGATAGATAGATAGATAGTGTAATGTTTTCATGTAGTGTTAGCCCTTGCCCTGTGTGTGTGTCCGATATTCGACGCAGTGTCATGTAGATGTAGATGTAGATGTAGGTGGAGATGGAGATGGAGATGGAGGTGGAGGTGGAGATGTAGATGTAGATGTAGATGTAGATGTAGATGTAGGTGCAGGTGTAGATGTAGATGTAGATGTAGATGTAGATGTAAGTGTTGATTAGATGTGGATGTAGATGTAGATGTAGATGTAGATGTAGATGTAGATGTCCAATATCGGACGCGTACAGTCATCTTGCGCCCAGCAAATTACCGCTTTTACCCTTAAAATGTGGACAAGTAGCAAATTACCGCTTTTACCCTTAAAATGTGGACAAGTAGCAAATTACCGCTTTTAACCTTAAAATGTGGATAAGTAGCAAATTACCGCTTTTACCCTTAAAATGTGAACAAGTAGCAAATTACCGCTTTTACCCTTAAAATGTGGACAAGTAGCAAATCACCGCTTTTACCCTGAAAATGTGGACAAGTAGCAAATTACCGCTTTTACCCTTAAAATGTGGATAAGTAGCAAATTACCGCTTTTACCCTTAAAATGTGGATTAGGTAGCAAATTACCGGTTTTACCCTTAAAATGTGGATAAGTAGCAAATTACCGCTTTTACCCTTAAAATGTGGACAAGTAGCAAATTACTGCTTTTACCCTTAAAATGTGGATAAGTAGCAAATTACCGCTTTTACCCTTAAAATGTGGATAAGTAGCAAATTACCGCTTTTACCCTTAAAATGTGGATAAGTAGCAAATTACCGCTTTTACCCTTAAAATGTGGTAGGTAGCAAATTACCGCTTTTTACTCTTAAAATGTGGATTAAGTAGCAAATTACCGCTTTTACCCTTAAATGTGGACAAGTAGCAAATTACCGCTTTTACCCTTAAAATGTGGATAAGTAGCAAATTACCGCTTTTACCCTTAAAATGTGGACAAGTAGCAAATTACCGCTTTTACCCTTAAAATGTGGACAAGTAGCAAGTTACCGTTTTTACCCTTAAAATGTGGACAAGTAGCAAATTACCGCTTTTACCCTTAAAATGTGGATAAGTAGCAAATTACCGCTTTTACCCTTAAAATGTGGATTAGGTAGCAAATTACCGCTTTTATCCTTAAAATGTGGATAAGTAGCAAATTACCGCTTTTACCCTTAAAATGTGGACAAGTAGCAAATTACTGCTTTTACCCTTAAAATGTGGACAAGTAGCAAATCACCGCTTTTACCCTGAAAATGTGGACAAGTAGCAAACTGCCGCTTTTACCCTTAAAATGTGGACAAGTAGCAAATTACCGCTTTTACC
>WBZZ01006323.1:100000-126079 GCA_019918135.1 Paulinella micropora
TCAAGTACTTCAGAAAAATAAGTGAGCAGTTAGACTTTCAAATTACTAATTTTTCAATAAAAGGCAAGAGGTGACCAGCTGTCCAAGTTGACAGCCTGATCCTCTAACTTACTACTACTGTAAACTTAAAGTCGCATTCTGCTGTCTATCGGTCCTTACCGTGTTACAGCTCTGAGCTCTATGTCTTCAGCAACTGCTAAAGCTAGACCTGTCATCCCGCGTGTCCAACGCAAAGCACAACAGCAAAAGACGCAAGGGGACGCCACTGAAGGTGCCTCTTCCGAGATGGCTGCACTCCTGACTGGCATACAAGTTCCCTCGCCCAAGAAGTCTCAACACAAAAGCTCCAAAATGGGTGGCAACATCAACCGCAGAGTCAAAAAATCGACTGCGATGTACCCGAACTTCCAAGGAGAGCTAGACGACTTCAACGTTACAACCACCCTTTTCTACAAAGTACACTCCAACACCACGATTGTGAAGGAGGCGAAGTTGATACCTCAAAAATGGATCAACCGTCTCCAAGACTGATTGTTTTCCCTCGCTGGCGGTAGTGCGGATCGTCTGGTTTACTCTTTAAGCTGAGTGGACCGACCACTGGCGAAAAAGTTAGAGAAGCTGCCAAAAGGCTTCAATCTTGCCAATCTATTTGGTAAACTCAAATATGGGTCTGTGCCAATGTGTTTTCTCTTCATCATGTTCGTCGAGAAGACTAACGAGGCAGTCAAAACGGGGAAGGTACTAACAAGCCAGGATTTTCTTGAGGAGGCGGGCTCGACCTTTCCCATTCAGGGAGTCTCGTCCCTTGCGCTTGATTACATAGACGAGCTTATCTCTACCCAAGAGTTCCCGAATCCCTATGGAAGACAAAATGGGGACACGGAGTCAGTGTTGGCAAAGCTTGAGCTTAACACAGAAGAGGCAAGTGAGCAAATTCGTCAAGCCTTTCGTACGATTTTTGAGAAAACAAAATGTTTTTTGGAGGCCTTCAACATGGTTCTACCCGATTGGAGAAAAGTACCTGTGGCTACCCAAGCGGAAGAAGAGCCTGCAGTCTTGGGCACAAAGTTCATCGAAAAAGCGATCGCTAAGTTCGATGAACTTCAACAGTGTATCTTGCTGCTTGAAGAGAAAAAGTCAACCAAAGACACACTGACTGCGCCAATTTCCGAACAACTTCAGCCCAAGCAAGCAGAGTCTGACACTGCTGATGCCTCCTCCGAGTCGGCGAAAGAAGAAGACGAGGCAGAAGAAACTAATACAGTTCCTACAACTCCAAACAAATCTGAGAAGAAAAGAAAACGTGGTGCTACTCCGCAAAACTCGAACAAAAAACAAAAAGAAGGTATCGATTCCGCAACATCGGTGGCATCCTCTCCTTCAGCTGCGGCAAAAGCTCGCACAGCAGCTAACAAACAAACTAGATAGGGAATGAGGGGAGACTTGACACGGTGCTATAATCGTTTATTTGCACTGTGCAGGCGAATTCGAGGATTATACCAACCCATCGCCAAACCCTCCGATAAAGACCTTAACACCAACGCAGAAACTAGTAGAGCAAATGACACAAGATGTATTCAAAGCCTTTGCTCCTCTAGGAAATCTTTTGGCAAACATCCTGTTGAAAAAAGCAAAGTTCGTTTGTATTAAAATCAAGACTTTGGCTACTACTACGCAAGGAAAAATAGGATGGAAAGTCTTTCGGTTGACTATGATGATTCAACACTTTCTAGCAATTGCATCTCTTCCGGTTACGGATTCAAAATGGATTAAAGCAAAGCTGACTATGATCAACTCCATCCCTAATATGGACAGCTTACATGCTTTTGACTATCTTGACAAACCGGAAAACAATCACGGGGCAAATATTTCGGTTGTTTATTATATTTATTCACCTTCAACAAGTCTAGACTATGTAGGTGAAACTTCTAACTTCTTGTCAAGAATGAAACAAGAATTTCGACAAATGAGAGCATGGAAACATTCAAAAACAAGCTCAAATTCCAACTATCAGTTGTCAAAAATGGCCGGCAGTTTTGGGTACGAGAATTTCATCTCAGTTCCAATACTCAATCTTGGAAAGCTACCTCACCAAACAAAAGGTGAAATATACATTCAAAATCTATCAGGGTGCAAACAGAAAAGTCTTTTATTCAGTGATTAACGCCGAAAACAAACATGAAAAGACCAGCTCACATACAAAGTTTCAAGGCAAACATAACACACACACACACACAAAATGTCTCACGATCCCTTCCAATAAAGAACGGAAAAAGACAAAACCATGTGTGTGCGGGAACAAAGCGGCTCAATGCTGTTCAAAAATTTGCTGGATGCTCAATGGTCTACGCAATCGAATTAATAATTTGACCATCTGGGCTGGCCGAAACGGCGTCAACACCCACTACTCTTCCTCTCTTACCTCATTCCTCGATCAATTCGATAACAATGAGAAGGTAACAATCACAAGATATGGGAAGGGAGGAGACAAGACTGACTCTGATTACATGATGCGAGTTTACCGCAACACAAAGATTTATGAACCGGCACCACTGCTACGACTGGGAAAACACGAACAGTCACATATACAACTTTCGTGGACTGGACCTTATTGTCGACTTTCCTCCTCTATGGCAAAACATTTGCTGTTATATACAGCAACCAATAGCATTCCGTATTGATTCCAAAGGAGCCGTCCTAGACAAAACAGTCAACATAGAACAACTTTGGTACCATCCTAAGGCATGGGAACGTGACATGAAGAAAGCTACACGATATCAAGCAATTAACGTATGGGCACAAACACAAACCATGCCACATTGGAAGATAAAAGAACGAATTGCATCTATTGTGAGATCTCGTTTACTTCGTTATCCAGAGATCCTCAAAAGCTCAAACTACACGATGAAAATGCTTTTCATTGACAACTTTTCCAGAAAAGAGTTTAAGACAATTCCATCAATCATCTTGCAACACATGAAACATGAAGGTACCACAACAGATTCAGACTGCTATACTATCATTGGCTAAAGTAGTTCAAAAGAACTCGCCGTCTATTGCAAAGACTCTCATAAACATACACATGTGGATTGAGTCTTTTAACTTCCAGTTTAGTCAACAACCGACATGCTCTTCATTATGTCATAATGGAGTTCATTTCAGTTCTAGACTGAGAAATATGCATGGAGATATGGGAACAATGGGAGCACAACATGCATCTGCTATCCCCTATCTCGATGAAGAGAGTGCGCAGAAAGAGTTCTGGCAGTCGATAAAACGATACGTTGCCCAAATACGTGACGTCATTTTTGGAAAAAACCATGTTCCGGCCAAGGTCCGGGCCGGCCGTTCCAAGACGATTTTCACAAAGCAACAACATAGCGACAAGCAGATACAGAACGAAAAACATGCATTACTCGCTTTATTACAATCCATGGAAATAGCAAAGACTGCGGGCAATACAATGGTTCGAAATTTACAAAAAAAAAAAAAAAAAAAAAAAATGGGATACCAACACTCAAAATTTCAGTAAATGTACGACGAGTACAACTGCAAAAAAAATAAGTTGGAAAACCTTACAATCGGTGAAAGCCTATATGGAGAAAATAAACTGGTTGTAAAAGACCTCGATAAAAATAAAAACCAATTATGGGTAGAATGCCCGGTTCTGCTTTGGAAAAGACTAACACAGGAAGCAATCAATTTCTCCGTGTTTCAAAGCAGTTAGTATGACCGAAGAACAAATTTTACGCAAGTATAGTTATAGACAAGAATACAATAAACGCAAACTAAATCGCTTTGCTCCATTGAATAGAAGGGGCTGTGTCCATAAAGTTATGACCTCCCCCAAGGACAATGACCCTGAAAATAAAACGAGACTTATTTGTATTCAATCTCGGTCTCAAGGAAGAAAAATGCTCAAGTATGCAGCTAAAGCTTTAAACTTTCTCGTCCTACAAGTAACAAAATACGTTCCCAATTTCAATCTCAGCAAGCTTTCGGATTTAAAAGGGAAAATCAAAAAAGCCCAAACATTGTTTCAAAAATTAGAGAATAAATTGGATGAAGATTTAGATATCTAAACACTCTCGTTTGACGTGAAACAAATGTTTACGTGGTTAGATAAAAAAGAAATCGCGATGTCCCTTCACTGGCTTTTTATGATTCTTAGAGAATATGAAGCCACAGGAAAAAGAGGAAAGCAAAGAGAAAAAGTACCAGTCTCGAAAACACTAAGACTTGATATGAATGGACGTATGAAATATGACGTAGGATGGCACCATAGTGCATCACGTGAGGATTATGTAGTATTTACTTTCCAAGATCTATTAGACATAGCAGAAATGGATTTAGATAATACATTTTTCGTCATGGGCAATGCATGCTTTCAGCAAATCAAAGGTTGTCCTATTGGAGGCTACCTCTCTTCCCCACTAGCCCAAATCAAATGTATTTTTTGACGAGTTTCGTTTCTTAACTATACTGCGTAGGCAGAATTTGTCTAACTTTGTGTTTGGCATTCGACAAGTAGACGACTTACTTTTCTTGTCGCTACCGTACCTGACGACCAAAAGCTTTTCGAACGTCTTGAGCCTCACGAATCACTCAGACATTTAGAGTACAAGCAAGCCCAACCTGTATATACAGGGGGTTTAGAGCTTGAAGAACAAAAAGTAGAGGAAGACGAACGATTTTACAAAGTGGTTTTTGCAGGTAGTGACTTGAGAATAGGGAAGAAGCCACACTTTGGCTTTCACTCTCGTCCCCATTTCAAAAATTGGCAATCTTTGATTGACAAAGGTACAACACCATACCCACGTCTTCCGCCTCTGTCGTCATACACAGACAACAGAGTGAGAACGGCAACAATCAAAGGTATGCTTAGTATGTATCAATCTCAATCTACAAATAATGAGGTTTTAGAGCAAGCTGTATATCAACTTCTTTTTGAGTGCAGTTATCCGAAATCAATTTTCAAAAATCGTTCAGGCAATTGTCATCAAGTTCTCCCCAAACCTGGGAAAAAATTCAACAACGGTTTTGTCACAAAGACAACCGCATCTACACAAACTTTCGTGATATTCTTATCCAGTCTAACTTTAACTCAACACATAGCTTGCCACCCGTGAGTACCTTTAAAAGGCTACTATGGCAGTAATCCTGCCTTGGTTTTACTACAACCGGCTCACAGGTAGACAAGCTCAAACGATATTTCAATTACTTTCGTTTTAATAATGAACTTCGTGAAGTTAGTGTGACAGTTATAACTAGCTTTCCACAACGTCGTTATAACTAGTCTTTCCACAACCAGAAAGGTCAAAAACAAGTACTGCCGGTTCAGGTCAAATAACAATTTTAAACTGATCCAACCGAGACCATTTTCAAGTACTTCAGAAAAATAAGTGAGCAGTTAGACTTTCAAGTTACTAATTTTTCAAAAAGGCAAGAGGTGACCAGCTGTCCAAGTTGACAGCCTGATCCTCTGACTTACTACTACTGTAAACTTAAAGCCTACCTGTGTCGCCAGCAACCAAGCAGCCAACCTTGAACATCAAGATCACCCTGCCTGCGTCACCAGCAACCAAGCAGCCAACCAACATGTCCCCCCTGCTTTCTAGCCTACTGTAACCTACTGCCACCATGATCTATCCTTTTGCCGCTCCATACCCGAAGACGAGTGAGTTCGCATACGTCGTTCCTTGGATGAGCCCTTCCTCTTTTCTCGCGCCTGAGCTCTTGGCAAGTGTGTTCCCTGCAATCCCCCAAGTCCACGGTGTGTTCTCTACAATCCCCCAAGTCCACGGAGCATCACTGATAGCGCTTTGATTTTCAAACTCCAAACTCCAACCTCTAAACTACAAACTTCAAACTCTAAAACTACAAACTCAAAACTACAGACTCCAAACTCTAAGGTTGATCATGCAGCTACTGAGCACTGTCCGCACATCTGGCTATATTGCCAATTACACTATCCAACCCTATCCGGCCAACCTTCTTACCATATATTTACCTCAAACAATACTCTCTGTTCCTCCCGCCCTGCAGGCTCCCGGCCTAACTAGCCGGGGGGACTAATGACGTGCGCATTAGGAACTGTAACTCTACTTCAATTACTACTGAATACTTTCAAGAAATACTGTATCATCACTTGATCACTGCCCCAACTCCAAACCTGGAAGTTTCCGTATAGCAACTCACCACTGTCAACCTATTTGCAGTAATTTCTGCCACACTTGCCTAGTCGGAAGGACTTTACCTCTACTCCAATTACTGTTAACTTGAAGACAAACTGTATTTTTTCACAACGAACTTTGACACTGCTCCAATTCATAAGGAACTCTACCCATACTCCAGTACCTGACCTAAACTTCACTGAAGTTCGTAACCAACTTATTAATGAACCGACAATTCTCATGTAATACGATACAATTTAATCCAATATATCTTACTTTTTACTTTTTACCAGTATTTTCTCACCCCAGGTGCACTGGAAAAATTCCTTTTTCAACGTGACCGGCTCTAGCGGCAATTTCCTTTTTTGCCTGAATCAACTGAAAGTTGTATTCTTCCCACTGGCTGTAGTATTTATCTTTCCACTTTAGCCTGCCCGGTAGTACATCCGTTACTACATAACCAAAACCAATTCAATACCACAGACTTCGCATTCAGAAACTTCGTCGTGAGCTTACCTCACAAGCCCTGGAGAGACTCGGAACGCACTACAAACCCTTATTCTATTCAAAAACCAGCCCTTATACTTAACAACCTTGAACCTAGCCCTTACTCAAACCTACCTCTAAACCTAATTAACCTCGGCAAAGGGGCGAGCACTGTCACTCGAGGTCTGGTAAACACCTGTTAATAAATAACTATTCTAGAAAGTCATATGTAATTCCGAGCCTGAGGCTATGTTCATTAGTGACTATGAACACGGAGGCAAAATCTACTCATTGAGTTTTTGTCCTTTTTCTACACGCCTTTTTTTATTGTAACTCACTGTTGAAGAGCACATCTGAATCTGTTCCCTAATAGAAAATTTAATGTTACGGTAATATGTATTTATCAAAAGAAATTACTTATTTTATAAGGTTAGAGGGTGTAAAAAATTGGTGGGGACTAGTTCAAGATGCGAGCTTTCTAAATCTGCAAACCTTTTTGAAAAAGCTTTCCTGGTTTAGGAGGAGATGTTTCCTGGAGTTTGGGCTATTTCTGACCATTTTTGGAAAAATTCCCGGAAATTCAATCATTTTCTGTGGTGATTTGCGGGCCGACCGTGCTAGGAAAAGATGGCAGTCCAGAAGTCAGAAAATGTACGTTGTATTTCTCAGCTTGAGAATGTGCTCCTGTACTGTGTGTTACGTAAATGAGTAGAAAGCAGGTGTTCAATTACTTGTGCTTAAGGATTTTTTATCTCGATGTGTGTGGACAACAAACCATCTGACCAACTGTGTTCCAGCACTCCGAAAAAAATATGATCCTGCTTTTTGAAGAGGTTTAGCTATTTGTTAGTCAGGAAACAAGTGCAATCTGTTCACATACTTATTTAAAGTCATTTTATGTGATTTTTTCAAAATCTTCAAGAGTTTTGGGAGTAACATACGTAACATACGTAATATACGTAACATACGTAACATACATAACATACGTAAAATACATAACATACATGTATGCTATGTATGCTAAGTATGCTATGGGTGTGATAATGAGTGCCACGTATGCAGTTCTGCATGTTGTGTATGTTGTGTATGTTGTGTATGTTGTGTATGATATGTATGCTATGTATGCTATGTATGTCATGTATGTTACGTATACGTATGTTACGTATGTTATCTATGTTATGTATGTTATGTATGTTATATATGTTACGTATGTTACGTATACGTACGTCACGCATGTTATATATGTTATGTATGTTATAGCATACATAGCATACATAGCATGCATAGCATACATACCATACATAACATACATAGCATACATAGCATACTAGCATACATAACGTACATAACATACATAACATACATAGCATAGATAGCATAGATAGCATAGATATCATAGATAGCATAGATAGCATAGATAGCATACTAGCATACTAGCATACATAACATACATAACATACATAACATACAGCTACATAGCATAGATAACATAGATATCATAGATATCATAGATAGCATAGATAGCATACATAGCATACTAGCATACTAGCATACATAGCATACGTAACATACATAGTATAGATAGCATAGATAGCATAGATAGATAGATAGCATACATAGCATTCATAGCATACATAGCATACTAGCATACATAACATACATAGCATACATAACATACATAGCATACATAACATAGATAGCATAGATAGATAGATAGCACACATATCATACATAGCATACAATTGCAAGCATACATACAGCATACATATAAAATACATGTAGAACACATATAACATACACAGCATACATTGAGCATACATAGCATAAATAACGTACACAGCATACATAGCATACATAGCATACATAGCATGCATAACATACATAACATACATAACATACATAACATGTTGCATGTTATGTATGTTATGTATGTTATGTATGTTATGTATGGTATGTATGGTATGCATGTTATGTATGTTATGTATGTTATGTATGTTATGTATGTTAACATTGTATGCTATGTATGCTATGCATTACATACATTACATACATTACATATATTACATATATTACGTACATTACGTACATTACGTACATTACGTACATTACGTACATTACGTACATTACATACATTACATACATTCGTATATTACATGCATTACATGCATTACATACATTACATACATTACATACATTACATACATCACATACATTACATACATTACATACATACATTACATACATGACATACATGACATACATGACAGACATGACATACATTACATACATTACATACATTTACATACATTTACATACATTACATACATTACATACATATGTTTACATACGTTTACATACGTTTACATACGTTTACATATATGTATATACATTACATACATACATACAAACATGCATACATACATAAATACATACATACATACATACATACATACATACATACATACATACGTGTTATGTTTGTATGTATGTATGTATGTACATGTATGTATGTATGTATGTACATTATGTATGTATGTATGTATGTATGTATGTATGTATGTATGTGTATGTATGTATGTATGTATGTATGCATGTATGTACATATGTATGTTACGTATGTATGTATGTATGTATGTATGTATGTATGCATGCATGTATGTATGTATGTATGCATATATGTATGCATGTATGTATGTATGTATGACATATGTATGTATGTATGTATGTATGTATTTATGTATGTATTTATGTATGTATTTATGTATGTATGTACATATGTATGTATGTATGTATGTATGCATGTATGCATGTATGTATGTATTTATGTATGTATGTATGTACATATGTATGTATGTATGCATTTATGTATGTATGTATGTATGTATGTGTATGTATGTATGTATGTATGTGCATATGTATGTATGTACATGTAAATATTTTTAAAAAATTTAACGATAGGCCTGATAAAACAAAATGCCATTTTTGTCCTAGTGGGATAATCCATTGCCTTTTTGTCCCGATCCGTACAGGGAAAAATGGCATTTGGTTATCCACATCCACAACTTCACTAGTGATGTCATATGCATTTTTGTGGTCACCGGTGCCACTAGTGTTTTTTGTGGTGGTAGGTGGCACCGGGACCCACCCACAAGTGAAAATCCGCTTATTTTTGCGGTGAGTACCGGCTTGAACTTTTTCTGAACAAAAGCTGAAGGATTCTGCTTATAGCAGGCCGAAAAATCCGTGAGAAACAATGCTAAGGGCTGCTCGCTCGAAGAGGGCTGGTGGCACTGGTAGACCCAGCAAAACTGCGGCACTTCATGTGGGCGGTAATGCGAAGTCCTCCGTGCCACCACGTCCATCTGAGAGAAAGTCCGAAATGAAGACTCCTCTTAACGTCCCACGAGGCAAGTCGTATGACAGGAACAAGAAGAAGAAAGAGAAACGTAAAGCGAAAAAGAGAAAGGCCGCTCCCCGGGGGCCGCCTCGCCCTGCCACTGAGAGGAAGCAACTCCAGCCTCCTGCTGGAGGGCCTGTCAGGAAGAAGAGGGGTGTCCTTCAGGCTGCTCTCCCGGTAGTCAACACCAGCGCAGGTGACAGGCTAGCTATAGAAACTGCGCACGCTATCTCACTCGGGTGCGATTTCTCGTCCGTGGCCAGTGCGCCAGAGGGCAGCAACGAAGCCGCACGCGCGTTGCACTTGTCTGGCTTGAACATTGGCCAGCTACAGCTCGAGGCCGAGGAAGCGAAGAAAAGGCAGAATTATTTGGAATTCTTTACTCCCGGCAAGGAACCGTTCCTTTGGATCTCATACGACTGGAACGAGCAGCCGCATCGTCCCAGCCCGTGCCGTGAAGACCTGTTCGTGAACGAGGAAACTGATTCCTTTGTCATTGCCTTCCCTGACAAGAAGGCGCCTCTAAAGAAGCCGCCCGTCCAGGAGCTGATCCGGATCAAAGTCTTTCGTGACGAGTTCAAAGGCATTGCTGGCAGAGAACGAGACCACCGGGAGCGCCTCAACATGGTAAACGCATGCATTGCTCAGGCAGGCCAGCGTAAGCAGGACGGTAAGAAGCCGGACATCTACTGGCCGCTCGGGTCCGCTGCTGATGGCCTCGGCCCCTTCCCACAAGGAGACCTGCACCTGCTTACGGCGCGGTCCGGTGGGCGCTACTACTGTGTGCAGGACGCGTTTGTCAACGCGCTGGCGGCCGCCGGCGCCAAGGTGCCGGCTAGCTACCGGGATCTCCTGCGCAAACAGCTGCGCGGATATTGCGAAGTTCAAACGCTTGTCAGCTTCCTCGGCAACACCGGGTTCCTGTGCCAGGACACCGGCAAACAGTTCTTCCTGCGCCCGCTCAAGAAGCTCAGCTGGTACGCGCTTACTAACCGCACCCTCAAGTGCATCCTGCTCGTGAGCGGCTTCGCCCACTGTGTGGCAGTCGATTTGGACAGCAAGCCCAGCCTGCTGCTGAACGCAGCCAGCCTTCGTGCCATGAGACTCACACAGGCCAACCTGGAGTCTTGCCGCATCTTCGACGGGCCTATCTCTGGCCACCGTCTTGTTACTAAGCAGGCGGACATTTACGGCCCTTTTCTAGAAGGGCACTGAAAACGTGGGTGGTGGGTGACTCGGGGGGTCTGCTTGCCCCTCCTATCGGAACTAGCCTACGATTACATCGCTGTAGCGCCTTGTTAAAAGTCCAGACTAGTAACTAATAAATATACCATCGTTTCAAAAAAAAAGAGAGGGAGGGGGGGGGGGAGAGAGAGAGAGAGAGGGAGGGGGGGGGGGGGGGGGGGGGGAGGGCTCTTGATGCGACCAGTAGATTGCGGTATTGTGATATTGCCCCCCCCTTTTCTGTTTTTTCAGGGTACCACTAAAATTTTTTCCAGAGTTGGTTTTTCTCTATATAGTTACGGTTTGCACCCCAAAAAATTTTGGTGGTACCTTTTTCCGCCGCCACCTCGTTTTCGGTCACGCCGGATTTTTGTGACGGCGCCGGTGTTTTTTCAGGGTACCACTAAAATTTTTTCCAAAGTTGATTTCTCTCTATATAGTTACGGCTTCCACCTCAAAAAAATTTGGTGGTGACTATGCACGTTCTCTGCTGGCCGCATTGAGAGTCGCCGGGCGCCCCCCCCCCCCCCCCCTCCCTCTCCCTCTCTCTCTCTTTTGCAGCCACGTCGGTTTTTTCAGTCACGCGACGGCGCCGGGTACCACTTAATTCTTTTCCGAAGTTAATTTCTCTCTATATAGTTACGGCTTCCACCCCAAAAAATTTTGGTGGTGACTATGCACGTTCTCTGCTGGCCGCGTAGAGAGTCGCCGGGCGGCCCTCCCCCCCTTCTCCTTCCGCCGCCTCCCTCATTTTCGGTGACGCTGGTACCACCATTTTATTTTTCATGAGTTAACTTTTATCTATATAGTCGGTTTTTGCACCTCAAAAAAAATTTGGTGGTACCAACCTGGCGCCGTCGCTCATTTTTCGGTCACGCCGGATTTTTGTGACGGCGCCGGGTTGGTACCACTAAAACTTTTTCCGGTGTTAACTTCTCTCTATATAGTTACGGCTTCCACCCCAAAAAAATTTTGGTGGTGACTATGCACGTTCTCTGGTGGTCGCATTGAGAGTCGCCTGGCTGTCCTCGCTCCTCCCCCCCCCCCCCCCTTCTTCTTCTTCTTCTTCTGACTGCGCCGGGTGTGGTACCACTATTTTACTTTTGGGGTAGTTGGGTTTATGTATATAGTCGGTCTCGACGGCCGAAAAAAAATTTGGTGGTGCACCGCCCCGCTCCCTCTTTGCGACTGCTGGTCCAGGGGGGGGCTAAGAATAACAGGAATAACAGAACGTGTTTTTATTGAACGGTTACAACGTGTCGAGTTTTCTAGCTAGGCGCTGGAAGACAGTCTGCAGGCGCCTGTTGATACGGTCTTCCACTGCAGTCCAGTACAGGCGCTGGTAGCGCTTGTAGAAGCGCCAGGCTCCTCTGGAATCGTCCGGGTCGACGTACATCAAGCCCTCTTCATCCTCTACCCCGGGGCCGTGGTGTCCCATCTATTCTTTTTGAAACTCCGCCTCGTGGATGACGGGGTTGTTGGCCAGTGCCTCGTGCTTCCTACCCCGGCCGCCGTACCAGTCCCGCCAGGAGTGGAACGGGCACAGCTTTTGGATCAGGTCGTAGAGGTCCCGCGCCCGTCGCGGGATAGGCCCGCCAGGGCTCCCTTGGGTAGCGGACTGTAATAAGCAGGGGTCGGCAGGTAGCTACAAACTAGTTGGGCACAGACTGCCGCCATGTACTTGCCCAGCCACTTGGCCACCGGGGCGTGCAGGGTCTGCAGCTCCAGCGGCAGGTCGGGCACGCCCCAGCTGGCGGGCCGGTACGGGTCGGTAGGCACGCGGAGCAAGGCGAGGTCCAACAGGGAGAGCAGTGGCGCTTCCTCTGGCTGTAGTGCGGTAGCGGCCAGTGGGGACCAGGGATAGGGCGAGGCGGTCAGCCGCAGGCGCCGGTCGGTGGTATCCAGGCCGTTGGCAGCCGCCTCGACCAGCAGTGCGTACCAGTCGACGTCCTTGCACGGGTGTCGGTCGGCGTCCAGTCGGGCCACGGCGGCCGGGTCGCAAGGGGCCGGGGTGTAGCCAGGCGGTGGGGCGAGCGCGGCCAGGCGGCCGCCGGGCAGGATGGTGCGACAGCGCTTGGTGGGGCGGGCGGTGGCGGCGGTGGCACCCATGGCGGCAGAATTTCGACGCATTTTTTTGGGAGTGTTTCCTGGGTCGGGGCCGACTCGGATTGTGGGCTGGTCACGGCACCGTCCGTTACTCCCTTGGCTGGCTTAGGTCGAGGTCGCGACCCGCGCCGGTTGGCAGGTTCAGGCACGTATTGCCTTTTTGTCCTACAAAAAAGGCAGTGATATGGGAAAAAAAGGCAGTCGTCGGCCCGGCAGACAGGAGCCGGCCTGACCAGCGGCGCGTGCCCGGTCGCACGCCTCGGTAGGCCAGTTGTCGGCCTTGTCGAGCTCAGACTTTGGGTTCCCAAGCGAACCCAAAAGTCCCTGGAGCCGGAACGGAGCCATTGCCTTTTTGCACCCGCTACTGGCTGTGATTTCCCGGAAATTTACCGCGCCACAAAACACACTAAATTTTCGCGAAAATTTTCGTGTGGCCGCAAAACACGCTAAATTTGCTCGTCTATCTTCAATTCGATTCTTTTCCTGCCTTAGGTGCCATCGCGCAATTGCTCCACCCTACCTGCAAAGGGAAATGATGCTCGCTCTGCGGAATAAACGGACGACCGCTGGTACGGACGCCCAGCCCCTCAAGCGGCGCCGCCTCCTGGAGCTGCCCTCGCTTACCCGCACTGCCCCCCGCGAGCCGATGTCCGAACACGCGAAGCAGGCTACGGCGCGTCTCTACTACGACAATAGGTCTCGAGGGTACGCCCCGTCGAGTGACATGTTGTCAGACCTGTTGAAGGAAATGGTTGACATAACCGACCGATCTGTCCGTTTTTATTGGGCTAAGTACTCCGAAGCCACGGGGGGTTATTGGACATACGACGAGGAAGGTGGCGTGACAGGTTGCTGGGAATACAAAGACAGTCCTTGTGTCCCGTTGTGTTCAGTACTTGATCAGCTGGTGATGACCGCTCCCTCTGAGAGATCGCTGATGGGCAGCGTGGCCAGTCTGGTCGCCGCGGAACACAAAGGGCTGTCCCTACTGGAAGAGGAGTTTAAGATGCCTGTCGTGCTAGTGGAAGTGGTCAGGCAATACGTCAACCCGGTCTGTTATGACCCGTTGGACCCGCGGACGGCCGATGCATGGGGGCATCTTGACTCAGACGACCAAGCTTATCTACATGATTATATGTCCTTGCCCCCCCTTCGCGTGCCCGGTGTTGGTATTGGTGAACCGTGGATGGATGAATGGGTTATCGCGAATAAGCTACTACCCCAGCCTGAAACCGAGCGCGATATACAAGTGTACAGGATAACGATTGCTTCCATACGCAAAAACAAGGATGAGTACTGGGAGGGAACAGTGGCTGAAGTAAACAGGAGTCTTCTTGTGATCTTCCAAAGAGTCAGGGCCCTGCTGGCCGAACTGTAAGAAAGAAAGTAATTAAACTGTTTCTTCCACTAGTCGACAGTCTGCTTTGTGCGTGACATTCTTTTTTCTTTTTTTTGTGGGGCGGACGTGACCACTCTGCCCCTGATATTGTGGGCCAAGCGTGCCCCAGAAACGGTGGTGGCGCAACCGCTTTTTTTTTCTCTGGGGCCGGATCTGCCACTTGTCCCTTGATATATGTGGCAGATCCGGCCCCAAAAAAACCAGTGAAAAAAAACTTTTTTTTAATGATGGGCCAACTTGGCCACCTCCCCTCTGAAATCATTGGCCAAATTGGCCCATTTTCAAAGAGACTGATATTTTCATAAATATCAGTCTCTTTGATAATTTCATCGTCTGTTTTTTTTCTTCGTTGCTTTTAATATCATTGAAAGCGTGGTCGACAAATGCTAGCTGTTTGTCCTACCTGTGGCGCCTGCTTTTTTGAAGGGCAACTGTACTGGTCGGGGACTTGTAAAAAGGGGGACCCTCGTGACTTAGCCTCCCTCGTGTGCCGCCCTTACGGTGACTGCGCCTGCATCAACCCCGCGCGAGACGTCCCCGGCGGAGACACTTGGGCGGAGCGGATGCGCTTCGTGGACAATTTCCTAGACGAGATTCTGTAAAAATAACTAAAAACTTTTTTTTCTCGCTTGGTGAGTCAGTAAACTGAATGGACTCTGGCCGGGGAAACAAGCGCCGCCGGCTCGATGGCTCGACTGACTCTTTTGTGCTGCCGGGGGCCGGACAGAACGGCGACGTCCTCGTCTCGGACGGCGACGGGGGCGTGAGATGGGCGAGTGACGGCGCGTCGGGCCTCAGCAGTCACTTAATAGACTACGCCAACCCTCACCAAGTCACTGCCGCCCAGGTCGAAGCTCCTACTACTACCGCCTTCACCTCACACACGACGAACTACAACAACCCCCACCAAGTGTCGCTCGCGAATCTCGTGAACTCGTCGACGCTCAAGCTGACGGGGGCGGGCGGCGACAGCACGCTTTCCGCTCCGACTTCTGGTTCTTCTTCGCTCAGGCTGCCGACCGCTCTACCAAGCAGCACGTCACTAGTGACTATCGGCGCCAGTGGCCAGCTCAGTCACACACAGGAACCGACGACCGAAGTGACAGGACCAGTCTGGCCGACCGCCTACAGCAGCTGGACAACCGTTTCAAACACTTTGGCGACCGCGAATTCGTGGACCCTGTCGTCTTCTACCTCAAACGCCAACTCTGACTACCGGGTAGACAGGATTGTGCTGAACGATGCCTTTTACTACTGGGCCTCCGGTTTTAACACTTATGTCAACGGCGTAGGCAGCGAGTGGGTTAAGATATTCAACCCGCGCAAGCACCGCTTGTCCTCCATTGCCTTATGAAACGCGAATAACCTCACCGGCAGTCTGGCACCCAAGCAGGTGTTGCTCCAGGGCTCCGATGACGACACTACAGAGTTTTCGATGGTGTCGCTGCCAATGGCTGGACTAGCCTCGGCAACTACAACTCGGACGGGAGTATCAACACAACCAACAACGCCGTTACCAACGTAGGCGGCAGCAACGTGTACGGCGAGTACTTTACGCTCCAGCACCAGCGGCGCCGGTACAGGATCACGAGCTTCGCGTTGACCAACGGAGTTACTCTCAGAACCTCAACCAAAAGCTTCACGTTGGCGGGGTCGGACAATGGTAGTACCTGGACACTGGTCTGGTCCGGTAACTTCTCTTTTACCACGACGTCACAGACCCTGAACTCGAGCGCGCCCGCGTCGACCGCGTTCTATTACTACCACCGGTTTATTGTCACTTCGGTACATTCGAGTGCCGCGTCCGTCGTGGGGACCTTTGCGCCCGTCGTTGAGTCCGAGGGCGTGTCGGCCACTGCCACTGGCCTCACGGGCGTGGATTCGATCGTGTGCGGCAAAAACACGCTGAAGCTGCCAACCGCGCTGCCCTCCGCCGGCACGGACCGCGTGGTGCAGATCAACGACCTCGGCGAGTTCGAGCTGGGCACGTGGGACCGTGGCCACTGGCTGACGAGTGACACGGCCGTCTCTGTTAATAGCGGAGCTGGCAGGAAGATCCCGGTCGATGGCGTAGTGAGGCTGGCGCCCATATACGGCAACATCACCGTAAGCCATGCCAACGGCTTCACGACCTGGCAGAACACGTCCGGTATGCCCAGGAAATGGCTGATCACTGCCTCGTTCAAGTTTATTACTTCGGCAGCGGCTACCAACAACCCGCCGACCAGTGGCGCCTATTACGATGTCTGGGTCGAAAGGAATGCAGTGAGACCCGCCTCAAGCACCGGCGTACAGCAGGCAGAAGCCAATTTTCAGGCGACAACTACCGCCCATGGGCTCTATGGCAACGGGCGGTTCGCTTCGCCCAGCCTGTCGGGCATCATGGAAGTGGCGGCAAATGAGTATATCTGGTTCGAAGCCTTTGGCGACACGCAAGGCGGTGTCACGTGGAGCCTTGTCGTCGGCGGTTCAACTGTGTATTCAAGAGGCAGAGTGTCTATTACGGAGATCCCGGGCTAATTTTTTTTTCTTTCAAGTCTGTATTTTTTAATTAAAAAAGAAATGGACGCGTTACGACAAGCACTAGCCGACAACGAGAACGAGCTGGCCACGTGCCTAGCCCGCTGCCGGATCCCGGCCGTAGAGCGAGAGAAGTTACAGCTGCAGATTGCGCTCTGTGAAAAGGTCTGTGGTTGCAGGGAGACACGCGTGCAGATCAAGCAGTTGATCCAACAAGAAGAGGAAGCAGAAGCGGCCGCCGAGTCTGCCGCCCACGCGGCCGTCGAAGCCGAAATGGCACTAGAAGAGACGGTCGTAGAGCTGCCTGACACCATCAATGGCTAGAAGTCCTGGTCTAGCCCCCATTCCGGCTCCTTGGCCGGCGCCCGCGCGTACTCGCTCACTCTTTTCTCGAAAAAGTTAGTCTTGCCTACCACGCCTAGCTGCTCCATGAAGGGCAGAGGGCATTTGGCCACCCCGTACAGCTTTTCGCTCAGGCCCAAGTTCTGCAGCAGGCCGTCGGCCACGAACTCAACGTATCGTTCCATCAGCGTCGCGTTCAGGCCCAACAGGGCCACCGGCAGCGACTCGCTGATGAACCTCCGCTCGACCTCGACACAGCCAGCGACAATCTGGAAAATACGCGACATCTGCAGCTTGTTCGACACGTGGTGCTTGTACAAGTGGCACGCGAACAGGCCGTGCTGCGTCTCGTCCCGCGCAATAAACTCGTTCGAAGTGCACAAGCCCTGCAACAGGCCCGGGTGCTTTTGTTTCAGCCAAAAGATGGAGGCGAAAGAAGAGGCGAACTGGACAAGTTCCACACAAGCGAACGCCACCAGCCGCTCGGCAAACGAAGACCGGGCCGGGCTGAGCCACTGCAGCGCCCACTTGGCTTTTTGTGCGACGGTCGGGACCTGCGTGATCGCATTGAACAACTTGTCCTTCTCTTGCTGGTCGCTGATGATCGTATCGATCAACAGGCTGTAGGTCCGCGAGTGTTCGGCCTCATTAAAGATCTGGTAAGAATAAAAAAGTCTCGCTTCACTTAACTGCACTTCGGCCAAGAAATTAGCGGCCAGGTTTTCTTGGATGATGCCGTCGCTCGAGGCGAAAAAGCCCAGCACCATTTTAATAAAATGCTGCTCGTCCGCGCTCAATTTCTTGAAATCGGCCTGTTCCCGGCTCAGATCAAGCTCGTCTGCCGTCCAGAACGAGCGCAGGGAAGCTTCATAGAATGAATACAGGTCCGGACGCCTGATGGGAAAGAGACAAAACCGCGATTCTTCCGGCACGAGCAGTTTTTCTTCAGTGTCCATAATTCGTTCAGCTGCCGGTTGTCCAGCTTCAGCAAGGCCATTCCTCTTTTAATAGTAAAGGAAAAGAGGATATATTTTTTTCTTATGGCGCAAACAAAACAAAGAACGAATCATATTGCAAAGACGTAAGACCGAACAACGGCTGATGCCCTCGTCGCCAGAGTCCATCACCGTAACCTCGCACGAGCTCGCACTCGAGCTCAAGCGCAGCTACAGCGATTTCAGCTGGCAGTCAGTGCCGCAGCTCATTGTTCACGGGGTCAAGTACCTTGCTCTCTATACTAATCATACGGGCGAGGAGAAGAAGCAGATCCTTGTTTCCGTGCTCGTGGACTTGTGTCCTGACGACAACGTGGACAAGCTGATCCCGCCAGTGGTCGATGTCATCTGGGAGCTCGTGAAGGCCGCCCTCGCTACCAACTGCTGCGAGCTGTGTCCCAAGGTCTGCACGGTCATGTAGGCATCGGGATCAAGTGCCTGCCCAGCGTCACGGGCGTGCCGTGGTGGATCCTGACCGGTTCGCCGCTTGTCACCATCTGCGCGCGCGCTTTGGCCAGCTTCTCGCGGTCCAGGCGGTGCGCCCACAGCACCACGCCCGGTATAACTTGCTCGTTCGAACGCACTTTCTCCAGGGCCATGGTAATCTTGACCAGCAGCACGTCCGCCGCCAATCTAAAGCGCCTCTTCTTGGCCATCTCTACAGACAGCTCGTTCTTGACCATTTCAAAGAGGATCTCGCAGGAGAAGTGGCGCTCTGCTTTCTGGCCAAAGTTGAAAAAGCTGTTGGTGCCGGAGACGATGGCTACTACGATCAGGCAGGTCACGCTGACCCAGTCGTAGCCCGCCCGGCCCGCTTCGCACGCCTTGAAGCCGAAATTTCCCACGATAACGGAACAGATCGCCGGCACGATCGTAGACAGCAAACCAAACAACAGAAAACGGTTGTAGTAGTAGTAGCCGGCCGAGTTGTTGAGGCGCGCGTGCAGGGCACACTCGTCCACCACGCTGGCAAAGTAGGACTCGTGCCTCGAAGACCACTTCTCTTCCTCTCGCTTGACGTCGCTGTCGTCCGAGTCATGATTATCGCTCGACCGCGCTCGGATAGCCAGGATTTTATCCTCGTCCATCTTTACTTTTGTGGATGGGAAACTGCAAGATTTAAAAAAATGTGCGACTGTTGGGCCGGCGGCCACTCGGTCAACAGCCGGCTTTTGACAGCAGCATCTCCCAGTCCGCCCCATTCAAGTCCACCTTGTCCCTGGTGTCAGGGTTACACACCTGCAGGTGCAAGTACTTTGTCAGCGTCGGAAACACCACGTACTGGTCGTGCCGGTCCTGCGCCGACGACTGGTAGCCACCCGAACTCGCGAGGAAAGGAATGATCAGGCTGCCCGACTGCACTTTCGAGCCTCGCGAGATCGCGCCCGTCAGCGACACTTCCTCGTAGTTGCCGCCCGTCGAGTACGCCAGACTTGAGCATTCCTTGATCTTGATGCCTAGCGAAGTCGGCAGGCCCAGCGCCACGACTTGCGGCAAGATAGTGGCCTGGCCCGGTTTCGCCACAAAGACCTCGTATTGAGCAGAAGTCGGGACGCCCAGCACAGCATGTGCGCTGTCCTCGCCCTTCCTGGTGTAGATATTGAACTCTGCTAACGCAGACAGCGTGAACTGTAGCTTGAGCTTGGCGTCGAGATACCGAACGCCGATCGACTGTCCTACCTGTACAAAGCCCTCGTTGATTAAAAGCGACTGCAGCGTGTCAGCCAACGTCTCGCCCGTATAATTTTGCGACGGGATCGTAATAGTCACGTCGCCCGTGTCAGTGGAGTTTAAGTAGAGCTTGTTGTTCTTGGAGTTGATGTTGTACGTCGCGTTCGGGATCGTGGCCCAGATTAACTTGTATTTGCCTTGGATCGCTTCCGACAGCGACAGCCGGAACTCGGCCGAGTCGCCTGCCCCTTGCACCCGGTCGCGGTCCTTGGACCGGACCAGGATGTTCATCTCCGAAATGTTGCGCAGGCCGCTCATTTCGGGAATTTAACAAAAATTAAATGTTGTCTCACTAGTCTAGTGCAAGAGGAAAAAAAAACCGAGATGCTGACGCTCAGCGGCAACAAGCGCCTGCGCCTGGAGGATGTGGTCGAGACCAAGCCGCTCCCCTCCATGGTCACGGCCTTTGGCGAACACAAGGTCGCGGAGTCTACCCCGCTAGTGCAGGAGACTTTTCCTTACACGGGCACCCTGAACTCGCGCAAGTTCGCGACCTCTGGCTCCGTGACCACCGCCGCCGGCCTGTTGTCGCTCAGCGGCGCCGCACAGGCCGAGACGCTCAGGCGCTGCAAGTACCGCGCGGGGCAAGGGCTTGTCTGCCGTTTCACGGCGCTGTTCCCCGCCACACCCAACGTGGCTAATTCGGCCATGGCTTAGGAGACGACAACAACGGCTTCTTCTATGTCCAGGACCAGACCCGAACTAATAGGCTACGGATCTTGCACCGCAATGCGACTGTCGACACTTATGTCGACCAGAAAGACTGGAACCTGAACAACTGCCTGGGCGGCGACGACTACATGGACCGCAAGGACTGGGCCAAGGGCAACATCTTTCAGATTCAGATGCAGTACCTAGGGTTTGGGGCCGTCACGTTCTCGGTCGAGAGGCAGTCGGACGGGGTGCTTGTCCCGGTGCACCGGATCCAGTACGCGGGCGCCAACACGACGCCTTCGCTCAGCAACGCCAGCTTGCCGTTCAGGCTCAAGACCACCGGCGCGGGAGGCCTGGTGCGCACTGCCAGTGTCGGCGTCCTGGTTGAAGGCCCCGTGAGGCAGCTAGGCCTCAGCTTTGCGCGCACGAACGTGCAGACCATCGGTACGACCGAAAGTAACGTGCTGGTGATCCGCAACAAGAGCTTGATCGGCGCCCTCCCCAACAACGACCTACTGTTCCCGACCCTGCTGACCGCCACGGCCGTCTCTGGCACCAAGCCCGTGATCCTCCGAGTGCTCACGCAAGCCACGTTCGGCAGCGCGCCGACCTACGCGAACCACGACGCGACCTCGAATACAGAGTACTCCGTTTCGCTGGTCACGGTGTCTACTGGCAACGCGGTGGCCGCGTGCGTCGTGTCAAACACGGGCTCGGCCTCGGCCACGCTGGACCTGAGCAGGCTCAACATCGCAGTCGGGCCAGGAGAAGTGCTCTGCATCGCGGCCAGCACTACTTCCGGGTCGGCGGACGTGCACTTATCACTATCATGGTACGAGGACGTGTAGATAAAAAAAGAAAGTTCGTCTTGTAATTAAAACAAAGAGGGGAGGGAAGAAAATGAAGAAAGTCGTGTCAATCGACCCTGGGCTGAGAAATCTCGGAGTGGTAGTGCTCGAGAAAAACAACAGCACCAACGCCATCGCAGTCACTTATGCCAGCGTGCTGAGCATCGCCAGACAGGACGACACTGACAGCTTCAAGACCAAGTCCCTGTCGGCGTGCCTGCACGCCATCGAGGAAGTGCACAACGCCGATGTGTGCGTGGTCGAGGACCAAAACTTTGGGAGGGCGAACACAAACCCCGACAACCTCTTGATTCAAGCGGCAGCCGGCGCAACGATGCTGGCACTCGGCGCCAAGGAGCTACTCTACTATCAGAGCTCGTTCAAGTTCAGCTGCTTTTTCTCGCTTACTCCGACTATGTCCGGTCGAGTTAAAGGGAAATACAAAGTTCAGTCTAAAGTATTGGCACAAAACCTCGTAGAAAGTTTTAATGTAACTGGCGAGACTAGATGCCTCAGCGAAAACGAACACCTTGCGGACTCACTCGGTCTTGCTTTTTGTGCGCTGGTCAGAGGGACCGCACGAGGGCAGGTCGTCCAGCAGGGAGTGCGTCGCTCTGAGCCTGTGCTGATCCCTGTTGGGGTGCAGACGCAGAAGAAGCAGGAGCAGGAGCAGCCGCCTTGTGTTGGTTCCATTTCGAGCTGATGTACGCCATGCGTTCTTTATGAGCCATCGCCTTGACTTCGGGCGTGGCCATCTGCTCCTTGAAAAAGGTGTTGTACGCGGACGGTGCGCGGGGCTTGCGCTCGGGCTTGGCGGGAGCAGCAGCAGCGGTGGCTTGTCCACAGGTCGTGCAGTTGGAAGACATCTTTAGTTTGCCCTTGTCCTTTGTTATAATAGGGCGTCAAGAAGATTCTTTTTTTCCCTCTTATTAAAAACCTCAAACGTCTGGGACGGCCGGTGCCACCACTCTCTCGTCCGGGCACCTCACCGGGAAAAAAATGATACATACGCACCCGACCACCCCGACCACGAAAACCGTGATAATCGCCAGCACGAGCGGTTCCATTTTCACCGTTGCCTTCTTTAATAATTAAAATACATAAAATCTAAGAATTTTTTAGACCGATGCCACCTCCAGGCTTCCGTTCATTTCGTGAAGGTACTTGAAGTACGCCGTATAGATCGTAATATCATACAAGCCGTCAATAACTCCTCGTCTGCCCGACACGGTGGCGCTGACGACCATCTCTTCTTGGGCGTTGGAAGTCGCCGCGGGACCAGATCACTGGCTGGTCGTTCAGATCCGTGACGGACGCGGTGTACTCCATCGCCGCATTGGTCTCCCAGTCGACCGTGTTGGTCGCGCCAGCTCGCGTGTTGCTGAACTTGATCTTGACCCCGCACGCGCGCAGCCAGCTCGAGCTAGCCAGCAAGGTGTTGAGGTTCGTTAGTGCGGCAGTGGCGGGCGACGTGTAGCGCCGGTCGGTAATTCTGGCAAAAGTGAGGTCAGAGTCGATGTCAAGGACTGCCACCGTCACGCCCTTGAAGTCCACGGTCAGGCGGTTGGTGTCGTTTAGGGCAAACACCGCGGTGTTGGCGTACCAAGCCCCGTACTTGTACGTGACGGTCGATGCTACCGGCGCGAGGCCAGCGTTGATCACCAGGCGCTCGCGATTGCCGACAAAGGTCTTGTAGCCGTCCATCACGCCGTCTAACATGCCTTTGGGGTCGTTGGTAAACGGGATCATGTACACGCTGTTGGACTTCAGGTAGGAGCTGCGCACCAACTGTCCCATCGTCTCCTCGCGGAAAAAGCGCTCGTCGATCGGGGTCCCTTCACCCAGCTGACTACGCCCGTGGACATCTTCCAAGTCAATCGTGGCCGAATCTCCAAACGAGTCGTAGGTCATCAAACGCCCCGTGGTGTCGTACGTGTACTGCGGATAGTAGGTAGTAGTGTCAGCGCCAAGGTAGCTGTACGAAGTCTGGTCGCCTGATTTGCGGATGAAGACAAACAGCGCGCCCGAGTGGTGGGAAAATTGGTCCAGGTCGATCGCTACTCGGTCGGATGCCTTGATGCGCTGGCCGTAGGCCGTGTACTGCACAAAGTCGATGTATTTTTGCTCGGCGACCTTGCCCATCTTCTGCGGGCTCCGGCCCAGACGCATCCCGTTAGGCAGCTGCGTGCAGCCCGTGATGAAGCGGATCTCGTTCAAGCTGGCAGTGCAAGGCACGGCGGGCGCGGACTGGCCGTTGACTGCCGACTGGGCCGCCACGAAGATCGAACCGCGCGGGTAGAACCTGATTTCGAGGTCACCGCGCAGCGTGCTCAGGTCCAAGTCCATACCGTTCAGCCATGTGTGAACAAGAGGCAAGTAGAAGTACTGCTCGGCGTTGTTCTCCCATTGGCGGCCGCTGACCTTTCCTGTCTTGGGGCACATGTTGACCATGTCGGCGATCTGGTCGATGGCCTCTTGCGGCAGCGTGTTGAGAACCAAGTGCATCATGTCTCCGTGGTACCTCGCGATTTCAGTGCCCGTCAAGCGGTCGAGGTACTCGATCCGCTCGAACCACATCGTGGTAGGCAAAACGCGCGAGTCGGTCGGCTGGCTGCCGCCGGTCGTGAACGTGATCTTAAAACGCAACGTCGCATCATGGATCGCACCGCTTTGGTTATTTTCCAGAATAAAGCTAAAAAACGCAGTGTTGCTCAGCGCCGAGGTTGCGGGGGAGGGCGCCATGGCCGTCTGCGTCCAGCAAGGGCGTGCATTGATCGCGCGGGCGTGCTCGGGATCAATCAAGATCTCCTGGCCGTTGCGCGCCCTCTTACCGGTAGCGACTTTTTGCTGCTTGCTAGCAGGGGGCACGACGACGGTGGCGGAAGACATCGTCGTTGCAGTATACAATATTAAGGACAAAGAAGATTTTTTTTTATTTTTTCAGGATCATCACGGCCCCGATCGCCGCGGCACCGACCGCCAAGGGCAGTGCCATGGACTTGAGGCCGCCCTCGGCGTTGTCGCCTAGCTGCCTAGTGGTGGCCATGGCGTCTTTCGGGATGTCGGTCACCTTGTCGATCTGCCTGCCGACAAAGTTGCCGATGCCCTTAAAAGTCTGGCCGATCTGGCGCAG
The DNA here is from genome assembly GCA_019918135.1 of Paulinella micropora. Classification (NCBI taxonomy): domain Eukaryota; phylum Cercozoa; class Imbricatea; order Euglyphida; family Paulinellidae; genus Paulinella; species Paulinella micropora. Next base: position 125,009 of record WBZZ01006323.1, read on the forward strand.
GTTTTGCTTCGTATTTTCTCTTTTCTCTTCCTTTTTCTGCTTTTTGGCCGTTTGCTTGACTGTTTTGGCCTCTTGTTTAGCCTCCTTCTTGGCGGCCTTCTTGGCCGTGTTCTTGGCATGCCGTTCTCGCGTGCGCTTGCCCATCTTTCTTAATTAAACTTGATAAGTCACGAAAATTAAATTTTTCGCTTTTTTATTTAAAAGACAATGACTTGGCAGATACGTTCCATGACTTGCGCAATTTGTCCCAAGAACTGAGCGTCCTTGGCCAGACTTTGCTTGGCCAGAAATCTTTGCTGCAGCTGTTGCAGGGGCAGTCGGAGCACGAGTCTTGGCGGCCAGTTCAAACCAGATGCCAGCTTCGCTCTGGACGTACGCGGCGAGTTTGCAGTCCTTGTAGGCAGGCAAAAAGAACTTTTCAACGGTCGCAACTTGCTGCTCAAGACCTAAGTTCCACTGCATCCGCAGGTCCTTGCTCTCGCCGAGGGACAGCAGCCCCCAGTTGTCCAACACAGTCTCCAGGTCCGCAAAGAGCTTCTGCAGCGCTTGGCGCTTGGTAAGGCCGCCGGAGGAGGTCATCGAGCGTCACGTAGTGTGTGGGCAGCGGCTTGTCGAGGTCGCAAGAGATTGATGGGCGCAAGAGCCGCTTGCAACAGGCGCGCACACAGCCGACCACGATGATAGCGGTTGTAACGATCAGAGCCCAGGCCAACAGAGCTTCCTCTTCCACTGGCATTCTTCACTCTAGACTAGCTACACAAGATTCTTTTTTTGTTTTAGAAGCGGTAGTGTCCTTGGCTCGCGGGGTTCAGGTAGCCCTCGTAGAAGTATTGGCTGAACACTTCCGAAAGTGCGCCGACCAAGAACAACTGCTTGGCGGTATCACTGTCGCCTACCAGGCCGAGTTGGCCCTTGCTCAGGAGGCGGGGCAACATGGCGAACATCAGGCCTCCGCCCGCCACGTGCACGGCCAAGCTGGGGTACGAGGCTAGACGGCCCTCCTTGGTGCGGTTGAGGACTCTGCTTTGGATGAGGTCAATAGCAGTGGCGGTCACAAAGGCCACGACCGCC
>WBZZ01006324.1:0-2500 GCA_019918135.1 Paulinella micropora
AAAAGTTTGATGTGTCACGTGATAAAAAAGTTTAATTTTTTTATAAGATAGAACTTTTTTATCACTAAGATAGAACTTCAGTTTTTATAAGATAGAACTTTTTAATAAAAAGAAAAAAATTTATAATAGTTTGTGTGTTCACTCAGTGAATGTCGCCAGTACTTGAATATTTTTCAGTAGTCCGATGGCGGCAGGTGAAGTCACGTGTCTGCAGCCATCACGCAGCGGCCAGCCGAGCCCGCTTGCTTGCAAGCGGCTTGTTTTAGTTGGTTTTAATATATACGTAAAACAACTGGATCTTGCATGTATTCAAGTAATACCGACAAATAACCGTTCACAACCCGGGGCCATCCCCATACAGTTCCATACCGCTCCCTGGACCCATACCGCTCCGGTAGCGCTACAAACTGACCTTCTATTCGCGAACCTTCTATTTCCGGAGCAACCTTAGGTTATTATAACTAATATCAACATATCCAGAACTAGATAATATCCTTGAAAAATATTACGAAGTATTAATATTAATACAACTTGATGATCTAAATCAATATTCCTTACCAGGTACTTGTAGAACAATAAGAAAGAAAAGGTCCGCAACGTTACCCAAACATTAAATATAGTAAACATCGACATGTAAAGCAGGGAGTCATGTCACGCATTGAGAGGGGTCGTGGACAAACTTGCAGTAGCTTACTTAGCTTTCTCTCCTTCCTCCTATATGTATGTATGTATGTATGTATGTACGTATGTATGCACGTACCTCGTCACTGTCGCTGCTTGAGGAGCTCCCATCCGACTGCCACGCCAAGCAATAACAACATGCTATTACCAGAAGGACATTTTAGTGGCAACATCGCGCAATTTTTAGCTCTGCTTTCTCAGTCACTAGTAGGGCTATAGCAGTCTGAAGGCACCATTTGAAAGCTCAAGACAAGGACTTTCAAACGATCTATTCAGTATTGTCGTACCTCAAATACTGACCGGAAAAAAGGAATTCAAAGTTGAGCTGTTTTGCCACTTCAGTATCCTTAGTAATATTACGCCAATTCTACACTTGCCTGAAAATTTGGGTTTCGGGTGCAAGAGCCACCACAGGCCAGCTCTTTGCTGGCCTGGCGCGGCTCTTTCGCACCCGAAACCCGAATCTTTAGACATCTGGGGACGTTCAAGCTCTAAAATCAGCAAAATTGATCTTAAAATATTTTCTTGATCAATACTGGAGCTACGATGATTCTGAAGACATCCTTTAAAAGGCCCTAGCAAGGGCTTTCGAATGAGATTTTCAGGAAGTTGTCATGTCTTAAATATTGCGTCAGAAAAATAAGATCGAAGTTAGCTCATTTTATAACTTGAACGTCCTTAGCAATCATTCTTTAGGAAAAAAATTCTGTTACCAACACTTACTACTGCAGCATGCCATGCAAATGATAATCCATACATAAATACATATACATACATATATACATACATACATACATGCATACATACATCGGAAGAGCTTTCTTCTTCCTTCTGTTTCTCCACTTTGACTTTGATCAGTTCGAGGATTGCCCGCTGTGTCATCTATACACATAGATAGATAGATAGATAGATAGATAGATAGATAGATAGATAGATAGATAGATAGATAGATAGATAGATAGATAGATAGATGAGATATCGACTAATGTCAGAAAAAAGGAGCTTCTGATTTCGTCAACCAAGGAAGTCTGTGGGTAAAGTATTAACCCGATGCCCAGCTAAGCCGTGATGTTTGCACGGAAGGGACTGATACAGGCGATACCAAAGCTCCCTAGTACCAGGCGGGGCCAGGGCTCGTTCCATAAGCGCCCCTTGCAGAACGAGCTCCCACCTCCATTACAGAGGGCCCAGTAAGCAGATGGAGTTTCGAGACTGTGACATCGACAGTCTAGCATAAACCGACAGAGCACTGTGGGTTTATTCCGGGCTCAACAAGCGAGAAAGGGCACCCTGAGGGAACAGGATTGTGCTTCCCGTCGCTATTTCGGCATGTGACTTATAGGCGTATGGCTAGGCACACATAAGGCACCCCACCACGGGTCCAGCACACCCACACCATCCCCTAATTCTCTGTCTGTCGACAGATGGCACCCATTTCAAAAAACCAAGCCCAAGGGAGGGTCAGTGACACCTCAAGTGGCCTTGGTTCACTCCGTGGAGTAAGTGATGAGATCAACTGATGAGATATCGACTAATGTCAGAAAAAAGGAGCTTCTGATTTCGTCAACCAAGGAAGTCTGTGGGTAAAGTATTAACCCGATGCCCAGCTAAGCCGTGATGTTTGCACGGAAGGGACTGATACAGGCGATACTAAAGCTCCCTACTACCGGAGATAGATAGATAGATAGATAGATAGATAGATAGATAGATAGATAGATAGATAGATAGATAGATAGATAGATAGATAGATAGATAGATAAGCTACCTGTTGCAGGACGTCCATCTTTGGCTTAGCGTCGCTGCATACATACATACATGC